>OMLP01039773.1:0-30727 GCA_900302685.1 Spondyliosoma cantharus | reverse complement strand
ACATAAGTCAGAGGTGCAATTCTTCTACACTGAGTACTTTTAGTTTCAACACTGTAAGTTATTTTCCTGATTATACTTGCATATTACAGTGTTTTGGAACTACTTTTACTTGATTAAAGGACCTAAATACTTCCTTCACCACAGGAAACGTATGTAGGTGTAGCTAAGATTTTATTGGTTTCCTCTTTTGAAGCAATTCCTGAAATCAGCCACTAATGATGTTTCTTGGTCTTTTTGGCCACCGACAAACTAGTCTAGCAGGACCAAAAAAACAAAAACAAACATACTGTAGCCTCCTTGTCAGGACTAATAAATAAGCAGAAGACTGAATGAATATCTCTTTTAATACCATGTACTCGTCTCTGCGTGGTTGCAGGGTTAAGTGTCCGCTGGGCTGAGTTCCAGACAGCTGATGCATGTCTCAGCCTGCTGTGCTGTTTGCACCCCCTGAAAAAAAAAAGAAAAGAAAAAAGCATAGTGGTGTGTGCGACATCCTCCCTCCCCATCCATACTGTCACCTTAGCAGTGTTTGGCAACGCATCCACTCTGCTCCTGCAGCCCTGCACAGACATGACGCCTCCGAGCACAGACAGAAACCCCTGGAGGGTATGTGCAATACGGGTATGTGTAAAATTCAGTCACAAGCTTCTCCTCCCAGACTTCCCTTCGCCGCAACACTGAATTTCCTGGTTATAATTTGGACACGGCAATAAACAGCTCAGAGCAGTTTTACATGCTGCCACCTTCCACAAACAGCAAAAAAAAAAAACATAGGAGGGTCTTCCTCAGAAGCAGTCGACCAGGCTCCTTACGTTTGTCCCTCCGCTCCGAGGGGTCCCATCCACCTCACTATTGAATTACACTCTCTTGTTTACCATTTCAGCACATAAGAGAACAAAAACAGCTCAAAGCAAAAAAGGGAGAAGCGGTGTATAATTTGAGTGGAGCAGCAGGAGCCCCGGCGGTGTCATGTCTGTGTCCTGGTAGCTCAAAGATAGTGCCGGCTGCAGAGGGAGAAATGAGTGTGGAAATGAGGTCTGTGGTTTGCGGTGCAGGTTGCAGAAGGTTTGTAGAGCTCATGTAGCTTTTTTCTCTTGACTACAGTAAGTATACCAAAACCAAACATTTTTTTTGGGTCATACATGCTGGGCGCATCAACTTCTTAATGCAGGTTACCATCTCATCAGCTATTAAAGCTGATGTTTTCACATGCCTGAATTTGAGTTTGAAACGTTGATACCATGCTAGCAAAAAAAAACTCAATACAAAAATACCTCTTGTTTGCACTGGAAGAGAAAAATTGGACGACAAGCTGCCAAATGAACAAACAAGAAAATGCCTTATAGTCGAAAACAGATGAGGGCAGAAACTTTAGATTAGCGGGTCAATAACACTTTAAAAGGAATAGTGTGCTGTTAATGGACGATAAAGGACAAAGTCAAACTAATTTCAGACACGTTAGCGTTATTTTGTTTAACCACAGCTCTCACTGTGAACAACATGATTAACTTTAGCCTCCTTGTGACTGTAATGCCAACGGTAAGTGCGCAAGCTAGCCAGTAAACGTTAGCTGAGCCCGCGGTATAAAGTTTGTCAACCTCAACTGCTAACGTCACAGTTGCTCGCTCAGGGGAACATTATTACCTCTCTCAAGTCTGTGAAGAGGTCAGGTTGTCGGTCCTTCTGATGTTTGTAGCGTTCCCTCCCATCCTGATGCACCTGTCTGCGTCCGCCTCAGAGGCTAAATATTGCCAAACAGCTCCCTTCAATTTCCTTTTTTCCCCCGACCCGCATTAGTTTGGGACTTGGTAACTCAAGCTTTGCTTCCTGAGTGACAGTGACATGACGGCCGCCGGCTGTTCTGTCGTCCACTCATGCAGCGCTGCCTGCTTGTGTCTCAGCCTCCGGTCACGTACGCGGTGGTTCTGTAGTCGTAAACAGCCACAGGTTGAGGAGCAGCCAGTTGATTTTCTTCCCTTGTTATTTCATTAAATAAACTTGGCAACCACTGGTTTCCTTTAATTTCCCATGAAATGGCTTTAAAGTTTGAAAAAAAAAAATCATCTTATTCCACACTGCCTATACATCATCCTATACAGCTTTTCTGTATGAGCGTGTTCCAGCTCTATTGCGACTATTTTGATCGCACATGCATCAAAAAATCTGTTCCGTGCGACTGAACATTTTCATTTCATGGCCGGAAATTTAGCAGATTATTTTTTGGTAATTTCTTGTTGCTCGTGCTGTTATTTAAGCGAAGAAAAATATGTATTTGCTTCTTCATTCGTGTTTACAATCATTTACGTAATGTGTTGAGAAATTAAAACGTACTATTGGGTGCACCTGAATTGTGTGCTGGTGCACCCTCTGTAAATGAAAAACGTAGGTCCGGAGACTTGCATATTCAGATTTCTTTGTTTTGTCCAACCATGAGGCCAAGACTGCCATGTCTGCTTGATGGATGACTAAAACTATTCATTGATTACCACAATTGTTGATTTAATACCCCTAATTTAGTTTTACTTGTAGTAATATACCATCTTCTTATGCCTTCAAGACCGAAGCTTGATAATATGAGGAATCATGAAGATTAATAACGCTTGCACTGCAAATTCAATCATCCTGTATCACTTGCAACAAACTGCTGGCCTTGGTGGGTTTTATGCGATTTCCCTTTTCCCCACCCTTTCTCGTTGCTCTCTGTCTCTATCACCATGTCCAAATATCTGCATACCTGGTCCTCTCTTGTCCATTGTTAAAAAATTCTCCCATATGCTCAGCTCTGTGAGAGCAGGTGGCAAACCGCAGGTGGACCCCGCACCTCCGCTCGGACTGGCCTCCGTCCCGCGCACCCAGATTCCTGTCGCCACTGGGCACATTACGAGAGGAACGCCACGGGAGGGGCTGTGGGCAGGAAGTCCTCTTTCATTCTGATGACCAGGTGGTTTGACTGACTGACCTTTTAGTGGCCTTGAAGCAGGAGGACAAATATCCTTTGTTGTCTTAGAGCTCTTTTGCGAATACAGAAATACATTCCCCCTCTTCCCACTCTTTGTTTTATATCACCCTTTTTTTTTAAAGAATGGATTAAGAATTGCAGTGTAGCGATTTCACTAATCACATTTTGGCACATTAGAGATTTATTGAAGAAAAGGAATTAGGTGGGATCATTTATGTAGCATGAAGGAAAGTGTCTGTGAAATTAATGTAGCCAGACTGTTAATAAAATTCAGAGATTTATTGCTCTGAAAACAAATTATTAAAAGCACTACGACAATTCTCCGGTGACATTTAAGAACACATTCGGAGTTACTGACCTGGAACTTTAACTGAATTTGTAGGTATTAGATCCTATTACAGTTCTCATTTAATGGTTAGGCAAATATCTGAGGAGAGAATAAATGTTTTCCAGATAGCTCTGCAGTGCCAGCTGTGTGAGTACACAACGCCTTAGGCTCATCGTCATGTGTGCAATTCAGATAACATGGACGCGAGGGGCTCATTAATTTCCAGAGTACACGCTGGACAATTCTGTGATTTTTTTTTTTTTTTTTTACCATTTAAATATTTTCTTTCAGCGAGCTTGGACAAAATAAACGATTTGTGAGTGGTATCCTCATGCAATCCGGGTACTTGTTTGCCCCTAAGCTCGTTTTTTTTTGTATCCCGCGCGTGTCCCTCCAACACTGAAGGAGTTGTATGTGAGTGCTAGCCGGATTCACTTCAGGAGGGGAAACATGCTGACGGGGGTGGGGAGGTGTGACAGGACTGCAAAGCTTTATAAATGGATAAAAGAACCCCTATACGGACGTGTCGAGGATGCGCGGGGAATCAGAGCAGAGGACAGGACGGAAATGGATGAGAGACAACTCCATGTTGGCCGTCTTCTTGGTGCATTAATCCCCTCGCGCATCGTCATGATAGTTCCTGTAATGTAAACCTCTGTCTCTCTTTCTCTTTCTCTCTCTCTCTCTCCCTCTCTCTGCCTCTCACTGAGCCATGATTTCTGCAAATTCACAAAAAAACACTGGAACATGAGTCCATTGTGTGTGTTCCGAAGTAGCGTTATCTTAGCTGTTCTTGAGCACACAGCTGCCATCTCTTGAATAATTCCATTTGTTCCACTTTGAAGATTGCTTCTTTTTCTCTCCGTTGGGAATACATAAATGTCTGCCCTTGGTGTGCTGTCTGTGACTATTAGAAAGATGTGTTTACACCTCCGAGCCTGCTGCGTGAGCACTATTTTCTGATTTGCTTTCACCTTGGCACATAGGTTAAAACGATTATAGCTCTGCAGTCAATTAAAACATCGTACCTGATAGTCGATTTACTGTTTATTATTAGGCTATAACTTTAACAGCTTATCTAACACTATTTGCGTTGCTGCTGACAACCCCCGGCATCTGCTAATGTGTACGGTTTGAATCAGGTGTCTTACATGGTGGTGTGACATACCTGGCTCTCTGTAATGGCTTCATCTGTCATGTTTAGAGAAGGTAATTCTGTGCTGACACGCAGGCTGAATGAATATGCACACTGCTCAGGCAATCCTATTTTTCACGCTGCCAGTTAATAGGACAGAGCATCAACATGATGTCTGTCACAGACAGACATTTTTTTTTTTTTTTTTAGTAAGGCACACTTTCTGATGGGTTTTTACACATCATTCATCTGACAGACTTGATGGATTGGTGAAAGTAATGGATCGCCTGCATTTATACCTGCATTAATACCAAATAGAAAGAGTAAACACTGCTCAAAGAGGGTTTATCACAACCAGACCAACCTCGATTAGCGGAATACATGTAACCAGATTAACTTTACAATGTTTCAGTTAAAACACAAAAAAAAAGAAGATTAAATGACTGATACATTCATTAAAAGAGGGGATTACTAACATGATTACAGTTCTAAAATAAGGAATGATTAAAGTAACCCTCCCAACACTGATCACGACTAGTGCTCATGTGATGTATCAGCCAGTGTTTTTGGGTTAGGGTTAGAGCCTATGTATGGGAAACACTGCTCGTACGAGCTTTAAAAGTAGGCCTGTGTAGATTACAATATTAATCTGTTCTTTATTTCCTTCTTTTGTCAACAGAAAAACCCACCTATGATGCCTCCGGCTCCTCGTCTTTGCAAAGCGACCCCACAGCCACAGCTACTCCTGCTCATCCATTGGCTGGCCTGTCAGTGGCGGAGGAGGTGCCTTTCTCAGTCGTCCATCCGGATGGTGACTCAGAGTCTGAGGGGGAGGGTTTATCAGGGCAGCCGGCCTTTTCTTCTGTCTTAACTGTCATGGCAGGAACTGTCAAACATCCGGTGAGCCTTGATCAAAGTCGAACCTTGCCGACTATCACCAGGGACGTGACTCACACCACCCAATGGCCTTCACATAGTTCCAGCCAGGGCTCAGAGATGTCCTCCTCCTCATCGTCGTCTGCGGGGGATAGGATCCTCCCTTCCAGCTCAGGTCTGACATCCACCACATCACAGGCTGTGTCTGAACCATCACATGTGTCCTTTTTGGATGGAAACAGGAATGTCTCATTGTTTTCAACACTGACAATAGCATCTTCATTGTCATCGTCAATGTCTACATCAGCTCCATCCACCTCCTCTCTATTGTCTCTACCACCTTCTGCTTGGTGGACAAACAAAGCTGCTTCTCCATCTCAAAGTCAAAGGATTGCGTCCAGTCCTGTCCCTCAGACTGAAACAGTAACATTATCACCAGCAGGGTCTCCGGGCTGGACCGACAGTTTAACAACCACTCGTTCAGCTGCAACAGCTGTTACACCAGGACTGAAAAGCAACTTTTCAAGCGAAACCAGCATCGAAAAGGGCAATGAAGTGACAAAACACTCATTTTACACACCAGCGGATAAAATCCATGGAGTTAGTGGCACATACATCAGGAGTGCAAGCACAAAAGCAATTAAGACACCAGCAACCAGCACACATACATCATATTCTCCTCCTAGCCATCTTTTAGACATTTTACATGGACCCACTGAAACCCGGAACTTAGGTTTGGACTCTGAATTGGCCAATAATCTTGAAATTAGCACCTCATTTCCCACCAATCAAGAGAGTCAAGCTGTTCAAAGGCAGCAGGGAGCTTTACAAAATCCCACATCGGCACTGCTGTCTGCCCCTCCTAAAATCTATTCACTTTCCAGTCATGTCACACAGCAGATGTTAAGTCAAACAGCATATGCGGATAGTCAGAATTTTGTTCACAAACGTGCTGGAGATGCAATCATGTCGCCTCTCAATTCAAATCTTGTAAATCCAACGTTATCACCAGCAATGACGTCGAGACCCGGCGGATCATTTTTTACAGTTTCCTCCCAGACTCCGCCAGGTAAAACGTCTCTTTCCGAAAGTGCAATCAGTGAGCTAACACCTTTCCGCTCTGGCACGGCGTCCTCAGAGCATGCATCTAATCCTGGTGATTTACTGATGGCAGCGGGTCACGGCAGCCCCAGAGTTCCTGCCATCAATATAAATTACAACCAGGGAGAGATAGCAGAAGCAGAGCTCAAATCTATCTCCGCTCAAGCTCACCTGAATAACTCACTTTCGCTCCCACAGCCGAGGCCAGAGTCAACCGCTGGTTCCATCTCCAGAACAGGCACAATTACCTCCTCCACATCAGAATCAGACTCACCGCGTTTGCCAAGTAATGGAGTCATAAAAGTTAAAGAATTTCTAACACAAGCAGGGTCTCCTGAGGTTGTCACTCAGGAGCCCACAGGATGGTTGACAGCAAAAATGATATTTCCATCAAACAGTAGGACAGCATCTCTTTCTGGTTCAGCGTTACCAGTCGGGTTAACAAAGGATATAACCCATAAAACCCCTCGGCCAACGCACTTATCACCCTTATCTCTCAGCGCAAACCACAAGAACACTGATCATGACATGGGCCTGTCTTCTAGTATTGAGGTTAATTTTTTAGATCAAGCCAAAGCATCATTATCGCTGCAAACGACCCCCTCAAAAAGCCCTTTTCAAACACGATCTTTACTTACATATCCCCAAAACGTTTATACACTATCTCACCAGACAGGGTCCTCTGCCAGAATCTCTGCTCACACCATAAAATCTGATAGAGCTGGCTATAGCATACCTTCCACTATTGAGGTGGGAACAATTGCAGGAAGCAGTAAAACATCACCAGCCTCTGATTTTCCAGTGACACATGGAAAGAGTCCTGCTGAGCGCTTCCACAGAAATACTGCAAAGACTTCAGTTTCTCCTTTATTTGATCAGTTGACTCTAATAAGGGACACTTCGTTTAACAAGAAGGGTGTTCCATCAGTGCAGTTCACAACACAGTTTCCATCTTTTATGACAACAAAGGGTTTCTTTGTGATGACTAAAGGCTCTAGGTCTCCCACTGAAATCCCTTTTTCTCCACTACCTTTTGATGCCGCATCAGAAACTCTTAAAGGTCTTTCTCGTAAAGATGCTGCGACACTCATGGGCAAGTCTACTCCATCTTCCTGGCCTGAAATCATCCTCACACCGAGGACAAACTCTGCCTCTCACTCGCAGGGATCCATCACTAGCGCGAGGGGCCATAAATCAAATTTTTATTCAGGCAGACGAACAACCATCCCCTCCACTGCTTCCTCTGCTGCCACTACGTCCTCAAGTGATGGACGAAACAGCAATGAAACAATCAGGGCTATTTTCAGCTTTGGCACAAAAATAATGGCACCGTATACAAAGTGGAAAACCACCAAGCCACCAGTGCCTTTTCAAAGCACTGCCTCCGAATTAGAAAACACATCTACTGGCTTTGATAGGGCGAAATCTAATTTACAAGCAGATGGACCATCACATGAACACCCAAAGCTGGAAGGCGGACAAGAGCGTAATGTGCATATATTGAATTTGACTGTTCCAACTGCAGTCGTCAGTGATCCATATTCAGGTGGAGAGCATCCCTCTTTTCCATATGTTAAAGGCACATCAGGATATAAAGAGCAGAGTGTGAATTTGTTCCCAGCTCATCTCAGATCTGCTCCTGCACTGCGAGGAGCAACTGTAAATACTGCTGCACCGTCAGGTTCAGATGGCTTTCTGCCCCTCTCTGACATAACTACTGCCTCTCTACCAGCTTCACAAGCTTCTTCTCTTGCGTTTTTGTATGAGAATAGACACAGCCCCCCGCTGGCAGATGTTGACTCTCTTGACTCTGCATTTGATGCTGCTCTCACAAACAACCCTTCGCTCGATTTCTCTGAAACTATCGATAATACGAATGATTGGAAACTGAGTGAGTTAACTCTGCCAACAGAGCTGGTGCCACCATCGTCTTCACAGAGTTCATCACTGTCACACAGCGGTATCAAAGCCTCCTTGCATGTGAAACCCTTCACTTCAATGTCTTCATCATTACTGTCGTCATTGGCATCACATTCTGGTACAGTATTGTTCATTAAACCATCCATGCACCCAGGCACTGCATCCTCATCTGTGTCTGTACCCGTCACATCTCCATCCCCATCACCAAGTCCCACCTTGACTGAGACGTTTGTTGTCCCTACAGAGACGGGGACAGATGAGTTAACCGCTGGAACATCACGAGCAGATGCGCTCACTTTCCCCAAAGAAAAAGTGGTCAGTCTAGCCCCCTCTCAATCAGTCAGAATTACCCTTTCTGCTGGGCCCACCGAGAGGACATCTCAGGTATCACCTCTGCCCCCCCGACAGGACACCACGACAGCCTCCATCAAGCTTACCACCACAACTGTAGCGACCAACACCAGAACTAAAAGCCCCACCACTACCACGCCTTCCCTCAGAGTCACCACCGGAACCATGCAGTCTACCACCACCACCACGACCACACCACAACCCCCACCTGTGACCAGGAGAACGACGACCACCACAATTCAAACCAGCAGGAGAACGTTCACTCCGCCCGTCCCCAGAACGAGTCCTCCAAGGGGGGCCACCGCCGTCTTTCTTTCCCCTTTTACCACCACCACAGAGGCTCCGCCGCAGCAGTGCAACATCACAGAGAGACTGTGGGTGAAAACAGGTAAACAAAACTTTTGCCACAGTCTTAAAATGAAGTTTAATGTCATATCCTCTCTAACATGTTTTGTCCATTGTCTGTCTGGGTTTCTTCCTCTTCTGTCCCTCTGTCTGTCTCTCTGTCTCCATATCTCTCTTAGTTGTTTCCATCTATGTGAGAAGAAACAGGCTGGACAGCATTCAAAGGCAGAACCTGCGAAGGGGACTAAGTCAGGGCCTCCGAAAAGCTCTGAATGATAGTTCAGCCCAGGCTCAGGTCAGACTGTCATCAGTTACTGTTGATCAATCAACCACAGATGTTAAGTTTTTAACATTCATTTATCCATATAGACTATAGATGTTTTTTCCTAGTGTGGCGCCTTCGTTGCCACATCTGCTGCTGCATTTCTTGGTCCAGTACCGCCACCAATACTGTTGATCGGTGGGACAGTGAGTTGCTTGCACTGTGTCGACTTGGCACCCACTGCAAAACATGTCAAAGCAAACCTCTTAAGTTTTTCAGAGGCTACGCATCTAGAAAGAGGAGCCGATAACGGCACTCAGTAAAGAGCTGTCCCGGGAAAAATCGGGCACCGACGTTGAGGATGCGCCTTTAAACCAAAGCTGAGCTGCTGTGACTGTTACGGATCAACCAGTAAAAGACGAACATGCTGATGTTTAGCGAGTAGACCATTACAGGTGCCACAACTCAGGGTTTGACTTTGCTGCAACGGTTGTTCAAGAAATAAAGTTGCATCTTACATCCAACCTCCTTATTTCTTGGGAGGTCGGATGCAAATACTGTTAATAATGTTTTAATTAAATCTCAAATTAAAGACTAAAAAACTGTTAGGGTTGATCTACGTATCACTTTTTGCTTGGTTCTTGCCCGCCTTATATCCCACAGGACCACCTAAATTGCTATTTCTGGCTACACTACTGTTGTGTATTGCATCACGTGTACACATGCACATGCAGATGCTTCCCTTTGCAAGTACACAAGACATCAACAACTCAGGGAGCCTCTGTGTAGCATTGCTCTAGTACTACTAGTTGTCAAAAACTCCACAAGGTACCTTTAACAGAGACAGAAAATTCATGTAAGCAGTGCTCACAGTTTCTCTGATACTGTTAATGTCCCTGAAGCGACTCTAAGCTGAATGAGTCATCTTAACCTGAGGGCAGGTTTAGAGCTGCATGCTTGATTTACAAACAGACAGTGTTATCTTTTCTTACTTTCTTACTGGTCAGCCTGCTGTTTTTATCTCGACAGCATCAACCTGAATCAATACACACAGATTGAACAGTTGTGACAGGTAGGCAACTTGTCACAACTGTTCAGTCTGCATCTGTGTCTCTCTATAAACAATCCACAAAAGTGAGCTAAAGTAGAGCTAGAATCGAAATTAATGCAAAAATACATTTTGCATGAATTCAGAAAGAGAGACAAGGATTTTGTCTGGAGAGTTTGGTTCATTGTGCAGTGGAAAAAGTTGCAAACTGAAGCGAAAGGTATTCAAATGTATTGAATCCTCTATGAATTTAACGAACAGAGTTATTTGAAGCTCACATCTCACATATCTTGTGAAATGTATCACAGATTTCTTTCCAAAGAAGCAGTTGTTAATACAACATGTTGACTGACAGCCGCTTTTTTACAGTCTGAAAATCATAAATCATCACATAATCTTCTAACACATGCCGTACAGTGAATGGTGCCTAATTTTGCCTGCACCAGAAATCTGGAAGTTTATTAGCGTGGAGTGAATTAGACACTTGTACCAAGGACCCTCATGTAGGCTATGTGAGAAGAGATGAGGACCAATATAGAAATTAGGTTGACTGAATGTGTCCCAGATGGCAGCCGGTGATGTCACATATTTGAGTAACTGTACCAACACTAAAGCAAGATTTAGATTAGGACTTGTGGTGGAGCTGCAGAGGAGAACTGTTGCTCCAGTTTCCTCATATTTACAAGAAACAGGCTTTTATTTACAGGCGGAGAGAAGGGCTGCACGATAAATCAAAAATATTGTAGAAAATTGCAATATGGCCAAGTGCAATATCCAAGATAAAGGTAAAATGTGCGACAAAACCAGTTGGCCTGCCTCTCCTTTCTGTTTCTCCCTCCCAGCAACGTTATCTACTTTCTTTGTCAGCAATACATTTAATAAAGTCGCCCAAAAACAAACCTTCTCTTTAGGCTTTTTCTCACCTGCGATTCCATCGTCATAAAAACAGGTGAGCTCTGTGTGGAGGAAGCTTGTTGTTAGTTACTGTATGTAGCCGATCAAAAGCAACATGTGCCAAATGACATTGCAAACAACCAGGTGGAGTTTGCACAACAAAATGGCATAAGTAGGCCTACATTAGGACCGGTCACATCATGATCAGTGCGTTTACAGGAGGGATGTTACACCAGAGAGCGTCTCTCTCTGTCTGCTGAGCATGTGTGATTGACAATAGACGAGCGAAAGCAGATTGTCCCCTTGTTAAATGATCTTGGATGGATGAAAAAAAAACAATATAAAATACTAATACAACGAAACACTTGAAACAGTATTTAAATGAAGTGCTGTAGTGCTGCTGAGATGTCCTGGCCTACAGATTTTGTTCTCCAGATTTAAGAAAACACATACATACAAAAAGAATAATTCCCACTAGTCCTGATTCATATCAAAATGGTAATTTCTGTCAAAACAAATTGCCGGAGAGTCTACAGTATCTATCCACACTTCACCAAAAGGAAGTCTTACCAGAGCGGCAGAGATTTGGTTGAACAAAAACCCAGGAGGGAACCAATCCCTGCCTTTCCCCTGCAATAATGACAAAAACAGATCCAGCGCTCGCACAATGATCTTTATGTCTGTGGATTAGCCATTTGTGGAACCAATCATGGCTCCCACTGTGCCAAAACCATTCTCTGTCTCCAATAAGCCTCTAATACCTCCTCTCACTATGACTTTGTATCAGGAGCACCTCTTGGCTATGAGCAGCGACGCTAAAATGCAGTCGATGAGGAGTAAAAAAAAAAAAAAAAAAAAAAAAAGTGCATTTGAGTGCGGATGTAATACAAAGAGACAAAGACTTCCTCTGGGAACAATGTCAGTTTTTCTGTGCATACTCTGATCACCTTAAAGAAATGAGATTTCAATTTGGTTGTAAAAGGAAAAGTAGTCTGCGGGGTTCTGGAAACAGATGAAGCAGCGATGGGATTCCTTTTCCGACATAACAAAATGCTCTCCCTCTGGTCTCCAGTGGGTCGGAGCGCCTTGTAAGTGTTGCAATTTTAGGCAAGTGTTAAGTGTGTGCATGTTTCCGTGCGTGTGTGTGTGTGTGTGTGTGTGTGTTTACTCGTATGTCTTCAATCCTATGAAACGTCCCGGCGTGTTGTATTTCTCAACGTGGAAGTATCAGGTAATTGAGAGTGAGGCCTGTGTATTCGTCCTGCCCCCCTGTGAAGGTCAACGCTCTCACATGTTCACTCTCTTTCTCTGCGTGGTCTCTGGAGGTGTCCTGCTTCACTGCACTCCTGTCACCCATTTTAACTTTGCTTGGGTTCCCTTTTAGCAGCACTGCGCTATCATCCAATGGGAAGCAAGCTGTCGGCAAGGGAAATCGCTTCTGTGTTTAATTATAGGTTATAAATGGCTGGGAGGAGTGCAATGTGCCGCGCTGATGCTAAAAAGATGATGAGAGATAGACTAAATGAGTTGGACCACAAGACTTAAACCATTTGGATCCTTTTTAAAAAACAGATGAAAGCAAACTATTTTTGTGTCTTGTAGTCGGGGATCTCCAGCGACTTGTTTTGAGATCTGTCGGGTTAATCTGTTGGCGTTTTTTTTCACGCTCTTTGAGACAAAGTTGGTGGGTGTGTTATCAATCTCTGGCCTGCTGGAAATGCAATCTCTTAATAACACCTTCACATGGGTGAAGCCGGAGAGGATGAAGTGATAATAAAGGGCTCTTTTCATAGAGCTCCTAACAAGGTTGAATTGTGAGGAGGCAGAGTGGTGACTCTCATCCACAGAGGCTTTGGGCTCTCGGTGGTTCTCGGCCAGCGGATCTTGTCAGCACAGGCCTTTCAGATGGGTTTAGATAACGGACCTGAATGGTTTCACCTCTCCAGCCTACACACACCTAGTTTCACCACCTCTATCATCATTCGCTTTTTTCCGGCTTTCGTGCACGTACGGTTCACCGAAAAGTCAAACCCTTTTCCTGACAAACGCGTCTATTTTTACGTGTCATGCAACACAGTTACGCAACGTACAGATTTCACCTGAGAACGAAAATGATACCTGGCCCTCTTGGGCTAAGAAGTGAATGAACATAAGCGTCCTTTGTCCCGAGCCCCCTGTTTAACAGTTTCTCCCATGTCTCGCCCATCTTTACTCTCTACCCAGCAACCCTTCACTCCTTTTGGGTTCTCTCCACATGTCTGTACTCCTTAATCACCCTCTCTCCTGTTGCTCAAGCTTTCGTTAGTGAGTGGTTGGAATACACCATCAATCCAATACAATTCAATATCTTGTCATTCAGCTCACTTACTAATATGACTGAATGACACTATGTTCGGATCCTGTCTAAAAAAGACCATACCCTGATTGTACATTTTGCTGACTCGCAATCAGTATTTTACATCGATAATTTTTCAAAGCATGCGTTTCTTTTGGATTGATTTACTGCTATACCTTTCACGCAGTGGATGGTTTTCTTTTCATTTCTTTCTACTTGCTTCAGATCTTCAGATACCTTTTTTTTTTTTTACAGCCAATAGCAGACTTGTCATACTAAAGTAGACAAAGCACAGGTGTTACGAAAAGCCTTCACAATGCTGCCATTCTAATAAAATGTCCCAGTGAGCCATGACAGTGTGACAGTGAGCCAGCATGCACAGCACGAGGACCTGAAACTGAAGCAGCTAAATGGAATTCAGCCATCATTAGCTTCATTATTTACACCTCTGCGTTTCCTTCCGTAACGTGTTGACACACTGTATCTTCCCCGAAAAGTGCTTAATTGTAAATTACTTACGAACCAGTGCCTGTTTTTTGCATTTTAGCAAAGGAAGTAAAGAACTGATCGTGTCTTTCTGCTCACTTTCATGGATTACCTGCTTTGAGCATATAATTCTGTAATTCTGTGTCTGGAATTGATTTTCATACTGTACTAAAAATTAATAAAAAACAGTTGAAAATAGAAATTCGCTTTCAGGTGTAGTGGTGATATTTAGAACATGGCTGGAAGTAAAGATACATGCAACAAATCTGACAACTGTCAGAAACCCTGATGCCTGTGGATAATATGGATAATGAATGATGCAAATCAAGCTGCAGTGCCGTGAATAACAGCGCTGTGGTAACATTGGAAATACACAATTTTGCATCGATGCAAGGAAGTATCTCTTTATCCCACCGGGGATACGACAGTAGACTCAGAATGGTGTAAGACGGATGAAACTAGGTCTTTGATTTATTTCACTCCAAGTCTTCTTTTTTACCTTTTCATTATGGAATGTAGCCCTTTCTGATGTTTTTGTCTATGGTTTTATTTGGTGATTCTTCATTTACCACACTTAGATAATCAGTGTCGGTTGGTAAGAATTGTTTGGTTACAAGTACCTTGTAGTTAGCTGGCTTGGCCAAAACATATATTTGTTCTGGTTATTTACTTAAATGTGTTTCTCAAGTGAATTTACAATAAAGTTTACATTATTTTATATCTCAAAATTGTAGAAAGTGGTAAAAAATCTTTATTAAATTGCATTTCACTTTCAAGTTTTTGCTAACCTCCAGTGAGTTAACTTTCAACCCTGCTGTAGGGATGTAGAAGTGCCCTCCAAGACCCCGCAGTCTGACTCACCAGATTTAGACTGTGGGCATTAGCCTGCCATCGGCGGACTATTTCAGTCAGCATTCTCCTCCCCTGCAGCTATCTGCATGGTAGCTTTTTAAAAATCCTTCTCTCTACAGCATCAACAAGCTCCAAGCTAACAGCGCTGAACATGGCAAGTTGCCCTCATCCTAACGTCGCCGCTAACGGTACAAAGCTAAACCAGCTAGCTGCTGTTGCCTTTTCTTTTGTGGAATTTAGCCATTTCAATGCCAGGGCTCATCTTCCTTTTATGTTTTGGGATTTGTTGTCATCACTTTATTACCACCCCTGGCATCACAAGTGCATGGGGTCAGAGGTGAAACAGGCTTAAGATGTTCAACCGGAGGAGGCAGTCAAACACTATTTTTCAGCCTGGTTTTAGCCAACTCATGTCATCATTATGCAATTAATGGGCTAAAATATAATACAAACTACCATTATGGTCGTCCAGAGACATCTAATGCTCCTCTCTGCTTCCCCCTCTCAGGTGGAGACAGTATTTGGTTCTCCCAACATGACAGTGGCTTATCACGTGACCGGAGGGGACATTGTTTACCCTCCCTCTGTAGTGCAGGAAGGCTTGGACTCCTATGGCCGCGATAAGCTGATTGCAGACCTGCGACAGTACCTCCCCATGGTAACGGCCCTGCCCCTCCCAGTTGCATTATGGAGATCCAGCCCAGCCACCGGCTTCCAGCTGAAAACAGGTCAGCTGGTGTTCAGTCAGGATGAAAGCAAAGAAATAAGTCAGAGATCAGCTTGAGACTTAATGTTACTTGTTCGTGCTGTGATCGGGAGCTGGAGCGGCTCAGTGAAAACTAGGTTTGAGAAGGAAGAAAATAAACACATCTTGTGATGCCAAATCAGAGGAGGAAATGAGTGTATTGCATGAATTAAGGTACATACAACCTGATCTAAGATTTGTATTCTCAGTGCCAATAAATAGCTTCCAAAGATACCAAAAACACAATATTGTTGCCTCCTGAAGAGTAATACCTCTGCCGGTGTGCAGCTTCGTGAGCGTTTTTGTTTTAATGTTTCAGTGCTGCAGTTTGTGGGAGCAGGTGATGATCCTCGGTCCTGTCGGTTCTCCCAAATGATGGAACAAAGGCTCGAGAAGGTGTTCTCTGAAGCGCAGGCCAAAGTGCTGAACACCAACAGCAGGCTCTCTGTTCAGGTACCGTGTTGAAACTAGCACTGAGGAGGTGTTCTGCTTAGTTTTATTGTGATTTTCCAAATGTTCTGGTGTCACTGTACTTAAATAGATCAAAACAATCTGATGTCTGACTCAGATAGAGACCTTGTGCTGCCATGTAAACAGAACCATCCAGCCAACAGAAGTTACATGGTGTTGACTGGGGTTCGCTAAATACCTTTCGCAGCACATTAGAAGACTTGTAACTTTGGCAGTTTTATCCCCTGCCACACATAAATATCACTGTGTGGTTCAGGCGATTTTGGCAGCTCCAGACAGATGCAAACTGTGTGCAATTTGTGCAAAATTGTCCCTCAGTGTATCCAGCTTTGCCTTTTAAACCCGAGCTGCTTCTGAGATGCAAATTAATTATGTTTAGGGAGGCTATGTTTGTATTAATTTTAATGAGCTGAAACACTAAAGTGCACTCTATATTAAAGCTAATTCGACGGTTATGCATGGGAGAAATACTACAATATTTTTGCTTTCATGCTGTGCCAGTTTCCAAGCCGTAGTGCTCGTAGATGATTTTCACATTTGTTCATCCAGGACAATAATTGATTCTTTGATGTCTGTCGTCTCTACTATTTCAAGATTTGTCCCAATCTTCTAGATTTGCACATTACAGTAATGTAATCCCAAATATTTTACATGGTTTTACATATATAAATATATGAATTCCTCTGTGCCCTCATCTCACTCTTCCTGCTTTTCTTCCCCCAGATGCTGAGTGTCTCTCAGGCAGCAGCCTCTCCTGCTGTGTCATTGGTCTATGCTGTGAGGAATGGGACTGTCTTCCTTAATGGCACCACTGCCTCAAACCTCCTTGGTCAGCTGTCAGCTGAGCTGGTGGGCTACTTCCTCTTCTATCCACCACTTATCATTGCTGAGCGTAAGTCACAATTTGCATTCAGATTGTATGTCTCTTAGTCATGAGTGATTCAACAGCCTTACGAGAGGAGACACCAGAAGTAGTTCTCTTGTTCATTTGAGAATGATTTGCGCTGCAAATACAAATTAGATTCAACAATTTCCTTGGTTTTTGGCTTTTTGCTGATGCCTTTAAGTTCAAGGTTCTATACAAACTTGTCAGGCTGTGACAAATCTTTGGTTTTAGTCCCTTTTAGATGAACAAACTGGTATACTGATTGACTATATGAGTGGAAATCAAGACCCCGATCCAACCTTTGAAACTACACTTGCTTTATTTTGGCATTCCGAGGGCTGCACTCTCTCATAAGGTCCATCTGGCCAGTGCTATATGGCAGAAGTACAATCGCTAAGCCTGACTGACGTCCAGCTTCTCAGTAATTGGATCTTTGTGACTGTTCTGCTGCTTTTTACGATCACAGTTGTTTTTAATGATTGAGTCACTTAAAGATAGTTGATGCAAAGACACAACTAAGCCCATGCCTTTCATCTTAGCCTCCTTTGAGGGCACACTCAGCCTAGCGCTCCATCTGTGTTAGAGTTGTGCTCAGAGAAAAACAAATGAAGAGTGACAGGGAATCAGCAGGAGCCTAAGCAGCAATCCTAGTGGAGACCCAGTGTGCAGCCTTTTTCCATCGCCAGTGCAACTGGGGAATGATATGTAAACTGCTCATTGGAGGGAGATGTGGCAGATGCAGACATCATTTTTATTGATCCCTGAAGGAGAGATTTACTGTTTTGCCTGACCTTGAATATGGGTTCGACAAAAGTACAAAACACCCAGGGCTACAGGGATTTACACTCCCAGTTTCCCCCCAGATAGTGCCTGGAAATGTTCAGTGTCGGGGTCAATAACGGGAACCAAGAGCATTTTATCTGCCATTGCTCGAAAGCAATCAGTGATCATTCATCATGTACCTTAAGGTCAACATGTCATACGTGATGCATTTTACTGGGAACCTCTGCAGAGAGTGGCCAGTAGCATATAGAATAATCTTTCTTGTTCAGCAGCCTTACAGTGTGTCGACACAGGAGACATTTCAGACAATGTTTTCAGTCGTCCATCTCACGGCGTTCTGATGGAACAGACACACTCCTGTATGAATCAATACAGGTTTAGTTAAGGTTGGTTTGTAGGAGGGACGGTGCAAATTGATGAAAGGACATAGTTAAAACTGATTGGCAAAAATTGCTTACTGTATTTGCCCATCTGTCGTCCGAGGTGTTATAAGGCTCGCTAAAATAGATCCAAGCAAAAAACAAAACAAGACTCTGATGACTGGAAAGGGTCACACAATCGCTAAAAAGTTGTCTACACAGTAGAGCTGTCCCAAACGATTGTCTTTCAAATGATTAATGGAGCGTTAATTTTTTCAATTAGTCGACTAATTTAACGATTAATTTAATGACCAAACAAAAGTAACGTAGTAACTGTAACTGTCTCTGGTAACTTATATGAGGAAAGAAATACCGCAGTTGTACGCGAAGCAGCGTCTGTTCTCCCGCCTGTCCTACCGACTCTTCATCACATTTCTGCCCGAAAAACAGCGTCTGTCACCGGCAAAAAACTTTTATTCACCAAGTGGTTGTGTTGATATAAATCAGCGCGACGGTCAGTCCTCCCGACCGAGACTTCAGTGAACTTTCTCCCAGAAAACAGCCTCCGTCCCCGCGAGTGAGAGAGTCAGACAGCGCCCTGCTTACTGATGGCGATTATTTAATTATGTAATTTAGAGTGAAAAACGTAACTCTTTCACTTTCCAGGATGTTTGGTGGCTCAGGATCTCAATCACAACACATTATAATAACTGCATCCATATGATTATAAACTGTACACGGGTTTAGATTGACAGGAGGACACTGGGGAAACACCTTGAGAACACACAGATGTCATCATCATGACATGTACAGTCATGCCTCTTTAGGAGCCGCAGCGGCGGCTTTCTGTGTGAATTACACAGCGGGTCGTCTTTACTGGCGAACCCCCGCTGCGGCGTTAATGCAGCGTCTCTGGGACGAAGCGTCGACGCAAACTATTCATGTCGACGAATTTATGTCGTCGATTACGTCGTCCTAGCCCTACTACACAGCACGTGAGACACAACCCAGAGTGTATTTTCAACCTTCAAGTGTATTTTTCTGCTGTTTTAAATGCATGTTATGTTGTGTTGAGCTGTGGGAGCGCTGCTGAAATGCCCTACGATCAATACTGCACATGAATGCATCCTGACAGAGGACTGAACAGCTGCTCTACTGACACGCTGGTCATACTTTGTGTCCTGTGTAGATACAGTCAGCCTGTGTCGCCAGACCGCTTTCTTGTCAAGCCGAAGGCGGTCTGGTAAAAAATGTAAAGACACGTTAGGTCAAGGAGACTCTAGAGATCCAGAGGGAGCCATTGGGTCTTCTGTAGATCGCTCCTCTGGTTAGGTTTCTGTCAGAGCAGAATTAAGTCTCCTTGGCTTAATTTTAATGTTTCCTAACCAGCTGCAGTGCTCGAATATCTCCAGTCTTTGGTCAGTTTGACAAGAGAGAGCTTTGGCTATGCAAGATAAAGCTCAGGATCAGAGCAGAGTTAATGCTTGAGCCAGGAATCAAGCCAGGAGATTTCCCTGTATTGTCATCTAGCTGAGCCCAATCTTGAAAGCACTCTTTTCCTTTTTTTTTTAAATGGGCTGTGGACCTTCTCTCACCTCCCAGAGTGCACCTGGTTGGACTATATTTAGCAGAATTTAGAACCAAAAGGTCATGTTCAGTCAAGTGCTAAAGTATGTTAGGTAATATTCAGTTAAATTAAAAAAAAATGGCTTTATTGGCATGACTGGAAATGAATTAGAGACCATAATATAACAGTACTATACTACAGTAAAATCATATTGCAAAGGAGCACATTACAAGACAAAACAATGAATCTGTCATGAAATATAAGAGCACGTGTGTCAGGTAACCATTACTCACTGCCCTTCAACTAATGGCAGACAGCTACATAGACTGCTGCTAACTTACAAATCCTCAAGGAGTCGGACAGGTAGTTCTATTTCGTCCAATAGTTTGAGAACAACTTTTTATTTAATTCATTTTGAATTTTAAAAAATGTGCCTCTCGCAGATGTTTATATTTTTCACATTTGGTGAGGGAGCGTAGCTGTGTTTCAGGTTCACTGAGGGTGCAGCGACAGCACCGTCTTTGCTCTGCAGGGAGCAGAGTTTTTTTCTGTGCCTCCCCCTTTTCAACAGCAAGGCTGCGCTCGCTCAGTCTGTACTTCGACAAGGCTTCTTTTTTAGTTGTTGATCGGTCACCACGCTCAAATAAGCTTCTATACAGTGCTGTCGATTTTGGAGCCACATAGCGCTGCATTTAATTCTCGCCAATAAGTGATGTAATTAAGTTTGAACTGTTTTGTAATTTGATTGAGTCTGAGTGGTGATGTATTTTGTTCCTGGGTTGTGTTAATAGAGCAGGTTTGTGTCCTCAGGATCAGGGGCTTCCTATAACGTCTCAGCTCTTGGCACTGCAGGGGAAGGATACGAGAGGAAAATAAGTGTCTACATAGAAACTATGCTTCCCTCCTCAAGTAGATGTCTGGACCACTCAGTGGTACCATTGGACAAATTCTTATGTTGCTGCTGTGGTTCCTACTTGTAAAGTTGGGGTAAATCTGTCCTGAGTGGTAGTCTGACGTCACACAACACTGGCAGCCCCCACGGGACAGGGGGTAGGATGTATTTTTAGACCATCGTATTTGTACTGGGCTCATGAATTGGATATTTAGGCTTCTGCAAGATAAAGTGTATAACGGATGAACTGCTGAGGGTTCAGTTGTGTGTACACTTGCCAAAGGAACAACAGCTTGTCACGGTCAACAAGGTTTTTGTTAACTTTTTGGCGTTGCGCACGGACGTCAAGGCTACTAACAAGAACAAACAGTAGAGTTTAAGCCGGCCGCCATCGTTTACCTTTTTCATTGGCCCAGATGTGACGTACTGACACGTGACTGACAATCAACTAAACCAAAAAATGTGATAAATAAGTGGTTATCATATGATAGTTCCCTATGACAGGATCTGATGTGGAAATCAGATGTGGATCGTGAGGAGATTAAGATTAGATTAGGTTAGATTCAGCGTTTTTGTCATTGTGCACAATACAAGTACAGAGACAACAAAATGTAGTTAGCGTATAACCAGAAGGGCAAAAAAAGCAGTAAAGTGCAAACCGTGTCCAGTATGATTATAACAACTGACAGATATAGGAATTTGGGTGTTGTTTCATCTAAGTTGGGAAAAATAAGTTTGCATTTCTAAACTGTATTTACACGAGCCTCTGTTTTGAGTAAACAACAACACAAAAAAATTCCCCTTAAATCTACTCTTCGAAGGATGCAGCTCCTCAAATGAGATACAGCATCAGTGTCGGCGCGGGGCAGATAGCAGTTTTGGTTTACACACACTGTTTAAATCAAGATGAACTGAATTTCTGCAAGTGGGCATTAAATTAAAACCCATCCTGCGTCGGGATTGAATTAAGTTAGAAAGTAGAGACACAACCCACAGGCAGGATGACTCAGTTAGGGAGCAGAGGGGGAAAAGAGAGGAAGGGACTCCAAGAGAGCCGAAAACTGACATGGACAAACACCCAGTGAGACGGGGAGGGGGCGTAAAAGGAAGAATGAGAGAGCGTGTGACAGTGATTTTTGCCTCTTATTTGTTTTGTAGCCTCGCCGTTAGTGATATTACACTGTTCACAGGAGGTGTGAGCATATGCTGGCAGCGGCTGCCTCTTCACTTCAAAGCCAATTATCGCAGTAAATAATTAACAGTGGGGGGATTCTCATGCCACCTCGGGCTCTGCTCCGACAGAAAAGGCCCGGGATCTCACACCACTCCGAAACTGCCTGTTTGCACCACCGGGGTACTCCGTCGTTTTTCCCGTGGCGCTCGTGTAGGCCGGACGTCTGCGCTCAGCTGTTTGACTCACCCCCCTCTGCTCCCCAACAGCCTCTCTCAGGTGGAATATCAGTGGAGCAGTATTGCAAAACGTCAGGGATGTGAAATATGAATATTATTTTATCAATAGCTTTTTGTAGGTGATTCTTTTTTCACTACTTGTAATGACTCGTAAACGCTCTTCAGCTGGCGTGTCCCCCCCGGCTCTCATCACACAACCGCAGAGGCTGCTGAGAAACCTCCTCGCCGATTAATATTACACATGATTCAAACTTGGAGACAACGTTGGGCTGATTTCGCTGACAGCCCCGCAGCCCTATCCATTAACAATGACGCCGCTCCACTCACCTTCCACCCCCCCGCCCGCCTGCACTCCTCTCCTCCTCTCCTCCTCTCTCCTGTCATGCCTGACTGTACATTTCTATACCTAGTCTGCTTTCACAGGCCAGCGATACAGCATTTTCCCCCCCAAAACACTGCACCAGCCTCCAGCGCAAGAGCTTAATCAGGCAGGAAATAGATGTAACAGAACACAGAGACAACCAGAGCTCAGGCAGCCGAAAGCTCTCCTTGTGCTCCTGTGTTTGTCTGACACGCGGCGATAACAAGGCTTTAAACTCAGATTTCAACCAACACGAAAACCGTGAGCTATTCCCTCTGCTTCACAAGAAGTTTTTATACATTTGACGCGGGTTTGCAAGAGCCGGGTTCCTTTTAATAACGTCTGGCTAGCGAGACCACCTAACAGTTGCGGCGGTGAAAAAGAAAATGAAATGGATGATTGTGCCTCCCGAAAGAAAAGGCTGCAGCTCTTTGTTCACAGGCAGGTTGAAATGTTAAAGACGAATATGTGATTGAAACTGTGGTTTGAAACGATTCTCATGTGATTCTTTGGCTCGGTTTGCAGACTTTGTTTTACCTTACATCTTCACCTTTTTAAAAAGTGGCACTATGCAGTTTTGGAGGAGAAATTCAAACTCAGAATTTTAATATATACAATATTAATGAAGTAATGATACAAACAGAAGATATTTATTTTTCGCATCGCTGAATAAACAAGCTGTTCTCAGATGAAAACAAGGTCCCCAGAACACTGTTTGAAGCGAGAAAGGTGGCAGGGTCCGCCAGATATAAACAAAGTAAAACAGTATGATCTTGCCCTTTAAAGTCACTTTGTTTATTCAGTTTATTCAGGCATGAAAACAAAGAGCGTTTCGTTATCGAGGTTTGTTTTGGCATAAATAAGATCTTTCTCTTCTGGTTAAAATGTATGCTGATGCCTACAGGAGGAAGTGACAATGTTTTTATGTCCTTTTTATGGCAGCGATGGAGTACCACAATCTGAACACCTCCATTGCTACCAGAGACTTCTGGGTCATTACAGGTAAGAATCACCGCTCGTATATTTCTCATTAAGTCTTCGTGGTCTTCAGGGTGAACTTGTGTTTATGTTTTTGTTATGCGCTGACGTTCATAATCTAAATGGTCTCCTTTCACAGGAGCGATTAGATGTGTATGACTCCCGGGGTTGTGTGTTGTTTAATATTCCCTCTGTTGGCTTTATGAATGACTATATGCACCGAGCAACATGATTGCATTTCAGTGTTCAAGGGCACCCACTCCGCTGTACTTTATAATGGATGGGCCCTCTCGGATGAGGCCGTGTAGCTCTTAACCTGGCACTTACTGCGATGAGAGGCCGAGTCGGTTCAAGGTCATTCCCTTGATAATGGGATTTACTCACACTGAACAAGATGTACGAGCAGGATTATTGCTTTTCAACTGTTGATAAAATGGAATAGATCAAAGCGGCATTATGTTGCGTTTTCGACCACTAGGGGACAGAGAGGCTCCAAAACAGGCTTCAAGGAAGCACGGCTCCGATTTACCAACAGCTTATCGAGTTGTTATGGCAAATAACAACTTGTCAACTCGCATACTCGTCAGACACAGAGCAACATGAGCTTCCAATTAGGCCTTAACAGCCTGGGAATCCTGCATAAGTCTTACTGAAAATGTGATTCTGTCTCACACACACACACACACTCACACATATTTCGAATTACGCCTCTGCTTTCTTTATGCTGTTCTCTTTCCTTGACATATATTTATTTTCTGTCTTAACAACAATCTGGCCCTCCTCTCTCTTTCGTATATGTTTTGCAGTGATCCAGGATGTAGACAACGGCAGCCTGGAGGGACAGTACCAAAGCTTTGCCAGCCTAATGGAACAGCGGCTGGCAGAGCTGTTTGTGTTGGCAGGGCAGCAGGGCACTCGTTTCAGACGAGCCACCGCTGTAGGCAGCTTCACTGTCCAGGTAAGAGACTGTTGGCACAGGAGCCCAGAGGGAGCGCAGCCACGTCTGAATTCCTTGGAAGAACAAAACAGTCGAGTCTGAGATGCTGGGTTAGAGAGCAGAGACACTAAATCAGTTTAAAATTTAAATTCTGAGGTTTTGTTTGTTACTCAGAGGACTAATGAAAGCATTAGTCCAACAGTTTTTGTTGGCTTATATCTTCAAGGATGAATATTTCATGAGATCCCCACTTTAATACACACTTCTGCACACGCTCGCATGATCACTTGTGGTCAGCCCTTGTTAATTAGGGAGTTTCTCAGCTCATCATCTTCTAATTGCTCATCAAAACAAGCCAGAGGTGGAATGTTTTACAAAGCAAGTACAGTACTTGTATGGTTTTTCCTCTCATACGACTCCTCACCTGAATGTACTGTATGCGTAGACTTGAATAAACATTACGTAGAACACAATTAAACCAATTCCACTTCGTAGCCACTGCCTTGCTCAAGAGTGCTGACTGGAGAATGAACCTAGTGTGCATGTTTTGATTGACGACGCAACGATGTAGGCTGATGGATTTCAACAAAAGGAAAATAAGAATAAAGTCAAAACATTGACATAACAAACAACCTTTGTGGCCAAGTGCAGATTTGGGATTTTATGAGGCGCACTTGAATGCAACAAGGGAATGAAGTCCCTGTCTGTCCATGCAAGTAAAAAACTCTGATACAGACAGCATGAGAGAGAAGCATGGAGTTAGAGAGACGCATAAATGACACCAAAACAACCGTTTTTTTCAGCACATTTACCTGCCAGCGGAGAGCCTGCCAAGATTTGCTCGCCATGAGGAAAATATCCCCACATTTGGCACTTGGTGGACCAGTTTCTGACTCACACTTATTCTTTCAACAACATCACCCTACTTGTAGAAATGGTGTGCTAGATAAAACAAAACACATTATGTATCTGCCAGTTAGTAGCTGATAGTGAATCCTCTGTTGTAATGTTGATGCGTGAACTCGGCAGCAACAGCACACATCACTCTCTACAGCCGTTACTGTCACCAATTTATTGACCAATAAGATTAATCTTCAAGTTTGCATGCAATTAAACTTAATCAGACTAAGCTTTACGTTGCATTAACTGCAGACGCTTAACATTCAACGTATTCAGCTGCTGTTGTTTGAATCATCTGCCCCCTTAAGTTGTTGCCATGATGTTACGCTAGCTAACATTGCGACGCTAGCTAACAAACTTTAACTTTAACTTTGCTAACATGAGCTAGCTAACATGACGCCGCTCCACTACGCATACTGTAGAACTCAGCCATTTTTTTAAGGTTGTTTTCACAGATACCATGTGATAGCAGTGGCGTTTTACTCTTTGCTCACAAGCCTTGTTAGAAGCTCAATCATTTTGGACCTTGCAACATTTTTTAAATTATTAATTCACAATCATAATAATGTTTTTAAGATAAAGAGACACTTTTATTCTGCTCCTTTTTATAAGCTCTGTAGATGTATTATTTAAAAAAAAAAAAAAAAAAAAAAAAAAGTTATATGACCTAAATTCAACATTTTAAGCATGATTTTTTTTTTAATGAACCAGCCATTCACTAACATCTGATATTGAGTGTACTGTAGTTCAAGAAAAAAATGCGTCATCCAGTTTTTTCTTTTCCCAATCAGATGGTGAGCATCCGTCGGGTGTCCGGTTCGAAGAACCCAGCAGAGATGACCTACTATGTCCAGCACAATGGCATTCCTCTATCGGGCACGTCAGCTGCCAAGGTGCTGAACACAGTGGACTCGCAGACCATGGCGCTCACCCTGGGCTACTTTGTCCAACTGCAAGCAGAACGTAAGCACAGCATCCTTCCAGCATCTGACGAGCAGGCAGATAGACAGAAACATGGCCAAACTAGACATGCAAATCCAAAACACATGACTCATGCTGAGTTTAGAAAGAAGAGCTGGTGCTGGGGTGAGGGGAGTAGACAAAAAGGTTGAGAAAGCTCTTTGCTCTCTAATCTCTCTGAAACGCTCCCGGCAGGACGTTGTTTGTTTAGGCTGCAGTGCTGCTCAAGAGAAAGGGAGAAGCTGGGGAGAGTGGGTGAGACGGAGAGGGTCAGGAGAAAAAGAGCAAGAGCATGCTGCATTCTCTTATAGATTGCTGCCTACAATAGCTGAATCAGGCACACTGTATATCAGGGTCGAGCTGTATGCAGTGTCACTTAGTGTGGGTGTGATGGATGCTTCTAGCAGGAAAAGTGGGCTGAGTTATACTTCTAATAAACCGATCAATTGACTTAATGTTATCATTTACTGTTTGGATGGGACTGGGTGTCATGTAACGAAGTGATGATGGTGAAAAAGTGTTTTTAATTTTTCAGCTGTGGTCAAGAACCCTCCGAATAACCTTTGGATAATTGCTGCAGTATTGGCCCCCATCGCTGTGGTAACACTCATTATTATCATCATCACAGCCGTTCTGTGCAGAAAGAATAAAAATGACTTTAAAGCTGACGCCATCGGCAATCTCAATCCCCGAGCTAAGGTATCTGTCTTTTTTTCTTCAGTGTGTCTGTCTTGTGTGTGTCATTAGCTGCAGCAGTTTTTGATCGTTCCAGTAGTATCAAATGTGATAATTGCCGCTTTCTTGGTTTTATGCCATTTTAATGTGAATGTTAACATTTTTGATTGTTGTTTGGACAAAAACAAGACATCACTTTGTCCTCTGGTAGATTATAAGATGCATTTGTCACTAGTTTCAGTTATTTCCCAAACAAAAGTGATCAAGTGATTAATCGAGAAACCGATCAGGAGATGAATCAAGTATGAAAAGAAATCACAGAGTAGGTATTTGTAACTTAAAGGCATATTCTGCAGGACTTATGTTGCTGTTTGTTAACACACCATTCATAGTGGGCCCCTCCTCCCGGCTCAAGAGAGTGCTGCAGGAATGAGTCCTAGAACCTGCATATTTGCATAATGGTTCCTTCGTCTCAAAATCAGTGGGTCTTCTTTTTCATTTAACTGTTTAGTTTTCTTTTTTCTTTTTTCTTTTCTAATCATTGGGTCTTTTGAATACGTTTTTGACTAAATGCCTTGAATAAGGTATGTGGCTACGACAAGCTTAAGATGTTTTTATGTCAGTAAAAAACCCAAATTTGTATAAAAAAAACATTAACCAGTCTTAAAACTGGCAGTTGCTAAGAAGTTGCTGATTGAAACTACAGAGGTTGTTGCTCTTTTCCTCTCTGCTCTCCCTGTGTGTCTGTAGCTCACACGGCCCTCAGTCAAACAGTTTGTACGTCCATGAAAGACTGAGAGCAGAGAAGAGAAAAGGGGACAATTGCTATGTTGTTTATAAAGTCCTGAACTCACGCTCTTATTGGCTGTGGGCTCCACAGCTCAAAGGTCGACTTCCAGAAACACCCAGAACACAGCAAAATACTCAGAAAATACAGGCAGAGGGCAGAGTGTCTGCAGATAGGCACCACCACACACTTCAAGTATAGTATACCTTTAAAAGCTTCAACTTGCAGACTGTTTCGTGACGTGTTAGTGAGTTTTGAAGTTGTACTGTGTGTACTTTTGTGCAGACTGTGTAACACAATTTCCTGTTTTCTTGTGTTGTACCATATCATCTGCATAATGCCATCTGTATGACCTGTGTCAATGCATTTGAAAAATCCTCGTCAGTATTGAAACTTTAACTGCGCACACAAAATACCCTGTTTAAAGCATCTTCTCTTGTTTTTCAGATGGCGTATCGGAGAGATGTGGGCTATTATCACCAGGTATCTGCCTTTCTGTATTTCCTCTCATTACCGTTGTGTGTTTTCGTCCTCGGGGCTCAACTGTGCCAACAGTGGGATTTGAATGGGATTCTGGGAAGACATCACCTATGATACATTTTCAGTAAATCCCGCTGCGCTGATGAAAACGAAGGCCACAACAACACTTTGGAGAAACAAACCTTAAACAATGAGATTTTCCCGGATGAAAAGGCTGGTATTGCCTATTCTCCCCGTAGCGGTCTCCAGATGGCAAATTTGAAAGATGAAGCTTTACGGAGAATGATTATTATGGAGATCGTTTTTTTTCCCGAGCAGAATGAGTGTGTGCGTGTGCCGACACTTGTTTGTTTTGTGTCGAGAAGATTGAAAACGGTTTCCATTATTGTCGCATCAGGGATGTCACAACGTCCTGATCAAAGTCACCTTTCCACCTCCATGTCTGTTTTGTTGTCTTTTCTGCTCAGTGGAAGCTCTCGTCGCTGTCGCGTGTCAGTGTAGATACATGAAAATTCATTGTCTAACGTTCAGCACATCCCAGCGCTTTATTTACGGAATTTCATAAGAGGGAAAGTAATGAAATCTTCTATATTAAGCAGTGAAAGTCACTTCAGTGCTACTTTCAGAGCAGTTATTATACCACAACATCTAAAAGGTTCTGCAAAGGCTTAAAAACACCAGACCTTAATTCCATCGGATATGAAATATTATTTGGTCGCTTTTCACAAACCTTCATATTCCAGGCAGGAAACATAGCCGGCTCTTTCTATTAAGTAACCAAGGAAAGATTATTAAAGTGCTCCAAGAGGGAACGACTCCTAAAAATTTAAATGAGGCTCATGCACCACCTCCTCTGTGTTACTTTCACTGTCTGCAGCACTTTCATCACAAACTCTTGTGAGAGTTTCTCACAGTAGCACTTTCAGTTACGGAGAAAACTGGGTCCAAGACATCTGTACGTGTGTGTGCTATAAGAAAAGCGAGTGAATGCATGTTCTTCAGTCAGGGGAGTGTCAGTGATTTTGCACCATAGCTTGGGCAGCATTTAGGCAGTGATGTGTGTCTGACAATTTATGACACCGCAGACATAAATGAGACTACTCCTAAATATTTCAGTGTGTGTGCGTGTGTGTGTGTCCTCCTCTTTTGACCTTCTCTATAAACATGTGCACATACAGTGCTAGTAAAACACCACAAATCGTATTCCTCCTCTAATGTGTTCCAACGGTTCACTTCAGTACTACATTTCTGAGAGAGTCTCATCTTGTCACCGCCCACTGCGAGTCATTTATTTGACAAGAATTTGGAAGAAGAAGATGAAAAAGGGGCCTCGATTAAATCTGCGCTTATCTATTTCAAGGCGCAGCAGTGCAGTAATCCCAGTTCTGCTCCTTAAATCCTCTGGACATCTCTTAAAAAGACACTTTTTGGTCTATTTTGAGATGTCTGACTATGTGATGCTTGTGGTTGACTATAATGTATATTCTTCTGCTGTCAATGATTGTTCTCAGTGACTACAGGTATTTAAAATCTATCTTACTCAAGCTATCTTTCTGTCTTCCTCCACTTCCTCTTGCCCTGTCCATCAGCCAGTCCAGGGTTTTGACTATGCGAAGCAGCACCTGGGCCAACAGGGAGGGGATGAGGAGACCCTGCCTGCCAGTCAGGATACTTTAGTGATGTCACTACAAATTCGGGACACGCCACTTTCACTGGAAAAAGCACTGCAGGACGGAACTGCCAACAAGAGAAGCCTCACGAGTGACAAACACAAAAGGTATCATTATATCTACACATGATGTCAGCCTTAGAATAAAGTTTTACTATAACAGGATGTCAGTGAAGAGAAGATGTGATTTATTGTATTTTGTAGATACAATTAACACTGTGCATGATTACACGTTATATTTAAAGACAACTCTCAGGTAAACAGCACCGCAAAAAGTACAGCACACAAGTTTATGAGAACTTGTGTGTTAATTCCATACCTCACTTTGGATAAGTGCAAGTTATGGTGTTACTCAAGTGAAGTGCATTAGTTGTTTTACAGTTGAAATAAAATTCAAATTATTTTTGTGTGAGAAAAAAATATATAGGCTACTAAAGCCTAATAATACTGCAGATAATGGGCTCTATTTTAACGATCTGAAACGCAAGTGTCAAGCGCAAAGCGCAAGTAGCTTTGTGGGCGGAGCTCAGGCGCTGTTGCTATTATGCCGGCGGGATAAATGACTCTTGCGCCCAGCGCAAATCTAAAATGGGCTGGTCTGAAGTAGCTACATTAGTCATAGGTGTGGTTTGGGCGTAACATGCAATAAACCAATCAGAGCGTCATCTCACATTCCCTTTAAAAGCAGGCGTGCTTGTTTAATGGCGGATTGCTATTATAATGGCGCATTTGCCAGGCGCACGCCAAGGATGGTTCACTGCCGAGGAGACTGACGTTCTCGTCAGGGCCGTAAAAGACCGAGAAATGGCATTGTATGGGGATGGGAGAAACCCACCCAATTTAGCTTTGGTTAAACAGGCGTGGGAGGAAATTGCCACAATTGTTTCTACGGCTGGCATCCCCAGGACATCACACTAGTGCAGCAAGCGCTACAACCATGTCAGAAGACGGGGGAAGTCCAAGCTTGCTGGCAGC
>OMLP01039772.1:0-18726 GCA_900302685.1 Spondyliosoma cantharus | reverse complement strand
GTCCATCCATGTAGGTTGGGTAGAGTCTGAAGGAGATATTTTGAAGATCTAATTTCTTCAGATATAAGAGACCTCCCTGGTTATACCAGAAACTATTTATTCATAAGAAGCCCATACATCAGCAGTCTAGTATCTGTCTTAAGATGTTCTTGCTCTGTTCAACAGTACAGTACAATGCTTTACCGTACAGGGAAGCACTGTCTCTCCTCTCTATGTGTAAACGGTTACACTAAATGTTAACCATTTCCTCTCCTCTGGCCTCCCAGTGGTCGATTACGCTGCAAAACAAAGACTTTCCCCTCGTGTTTATCTCCTCCAACGGGGGCAGTCATTTCATCGCAGCACTTACAGCTTATAAACTCCTTGACAAATCGCATTAGTATTTAGCTTCTCTCAGCAGTTTACTGCCTTGCTGCCAAAGTATCGTTTATCACCCTGTAATTCACTTTACTAGGTAAATTCACTTTGGCAGGTCAGTTGGGTCTGTCTGCTGCAGAGAATGTCAGAGTGGAGGGGATGCTGTTTGAATTTTAAACACCTTTAGAGATTCCATCCGTTAGCTTTACCTGTTTATCCTTCAGAGGGTTGCAGGGTCAACCTGGATAGATCACTTATCAATCACATAGGGCCAGACAAATATTCACACTCACGGGCAATTTAGAGGTGCTAATTAACCTAACCTGCTTGAGTTTGCATGTGAGTGAACTGCAGCACCACAGGGAGAACATAAAAACCCCACAGTAGGTTTGAACCAAGAACCCTTTTGTTGTGAGGTGAAAATGCCAGTCATCATAGAAATATTGAGAGAAAATCCATGAACTTGTTATAGTATTAGTATAAAAAAAAAAACTTTAAGTGTTACATGTTTAATGTAAAGTGTCGCAAAGTTCCTCTATCATGTTAAGTCGATGTGTCCGATTTTAAGAACTTGTTTCTCATTGATTAAATTAGACAGAATAACAGAAGTACACATATGTAGAATTCTTGAATAATAAACACTTGTAAATGTAAAAATGGACATTGTACATGTAATTCAAACACTTAAGGTCACTGTAGGGTTAGAGTTATTATTATTATTATTATTATTATCATTTTGAGTGTGGCATTAAAGTTGAAAAACCTTCCACACCAAATTCACCTCTTTGCAGATAAGGCAGATAACCTAATTTGTCCTGTGAGGTTAGACCAAAATGATTTTCCTGGAAACCCACGGATCAACCTTACACCTTTTTTTTCTGTGGTGTCCATCTCACTTCCACACATACAGTACATTGCAGAGTTAGCCACCAAAATGGTTAATTTTAGCGAACAGTACTAGCCTTGATGGCCATGCAAGTAGTTGCTTTCTGGAAATTGTCATTCTCAAGTGGGTAGGGCACACTTTGACACAGTAGCCGAGTGTTTTATCGAAGCGACAGCCCCCGCAGTTGCTGAGTGCAACACAACTGTCGTAAACACAAATCTCAGGTCTGTAATAATTTGTCAGACGTAATGTCGGGGCTAATTACAAACAAAACTCATCTCATCAAAACAAAATTATTTTAAAAAACTTGTATCTTGAGGTAAACATGTGCAGTATCTACTGCTGTGATCCTACCCTCTCACTGAAGTTACATAGTACAGACACAAGTAATAGGGTGGTGGGGCAGCTGTGACAGAGACACAATTCACCCTATGACAAGACACTGTACCATCAAAATGATTTTTGAAACTGTTATTCTAAGCTTAAATGTTACATAATTGCACTATTGAAGTAAAAGTAATGAAATAGAATGATTAATATATACGGCATATATTCAGTGTCATGTTCAGGGGCTCCATTTTTCTAAAGGCTAACATTTGCCCGCAGGCTGCGTTTTTTTAACCTCTACTTTAATATGTGAAAGAGCCATATTTAACACAATTTACCCTTAATCTCTTGTGGTGTTTTGTAAAGTCAAATGTGAAAATAATTGTCCATCACATTGTGTATTTAGGGTTTACTGGAATCATTGAAAAACTACAAACAGACAGCGACAATGAACAATGTTGCTATTGTCGAGTCATCTGGACACTTCCACCGTATATTTTCATCCTCTGTTCTTCTCTTCCTGTCTCTTTCCCATGAGAGAACCAGTGTGCATTACTTTCAGGCCTGATTCCATTTAAGGCTTATAAAAGTTTCTGTAACACAGAATAATATTTGCTGTCAAGCTTTTATTAAATTATACCAGTGGAGGAAAAAACAGAGAAGGATGTGTAGGCTCCAGAAGGACCCATCCTTGTTTACAAGACTCACTCAGAGTGGCACTGTGTTTTAGTCAAATATGTACTGCTGCTCATGGTAAAACTTTCTGAGTTCTGAGACACTGTATCGGAATAACAAGTGTCATTCTTCCACATTGTTGCCTTTTAAACAGAGCTTGTTTTTTCTTTTTTTAAAGAATGTATTTATCTCCCATGTTTTTCATTATTCTAACACTGATGTGCACAAAAACATTTCAGTGTTCCTGTGGAATCTGAATAAATGTCACACAAACCATAATATCTGTGCTATTACTGTCGGACGCAGTAGAGTAAAATCCTTTGCACATTTTTAGTGTGTCTGACACTTTAGCACAATGTAACTGTTAACTTGTGTGTAAAAATCTATTATTTATTTGAACAGGAAGTTTAGAGACAAATGTAATCATCATTCCTTTCGAACTAACTGTGCCAGTGTTATCTTCTTCTTGCTCGTTTGCATGTGCAGTCCATGTGCAGGAAGTCAGAACAAGACAACAGTAATATGAACCATAATGTTTGTAAAGTAATTTAGTGAATCTGTTTGAGCTATAAGATGTTTGGCATTATCGATATCAAGCCGCAAAGTAAGTATCATATTCTGACTACGTTAATGGAAAGTACTAAGGGATGTCTTTCTCAGACTTAGTAGCTCTGAAGCTAAGAACACATTAGCTTAAAGGTGCACATTCAAGATTATGCATACATTTACCCATCACACATACTGTACATGTGAAGAGTAAAGTCAGCACATTAATAATGTTACCATAATGAGAGTTTCCTCTGAATAGCTTCATTATTACTGTCTGCTCTGCTGTCTGTTTATAAAGGAGTGGTTTAAGTGGTTATTGCAACTGAAAAGCTAGAATTGCACTCTTATTCAAAAATGTATCACGTTTAGAGCAAGAATGAATCAAGTGAAGGAATTTTGCAGATGTTTACATTTTTATTCAGATTATATTCAGTGTTGGTAAAAGTGCCCTACTTTGGTAAAAGTGAAAGTCACCTATATGATCACACTTAACTTGTTATGAATTGCACTTGAGCGAAAGTATCTGATATTAAATATAATATGATGTTTGTACTATCAAAAGTAATTTTCTGGCAATGAATGCACTTAAGTTAAACATATATCTAATTATATGTACAATATATATCACATATTACGGGTCGATATTTAGCATTTTTTCCAATTTAGGTCTGCTTATTTTTTTCATCTTATTAAAAAATTAAAAAATAAATCTTTTTGAAAACACAATGCTTTGGCTCTGATGCAGCATGCGATCTGCCAAGTAACGAGCAACTAAAGTTAACAAATAAATGTGGTGGAGTAAAAAGTACAATATTTGCCTCCCAAATGTAGTGAAGCGGAAATATTAAAACATTAAAGCACTCAAGTAAAGTACTTGTAAAATTGAACTTGTACTTCTACAGTACTTGAGTAAATATACCTAGCTACATTCCATCATTGATTTCATCGTCATCTTGAAATATTTCAGACAAACGTAAATACATTTATTTGAATAATAGCTGCAATAATCTGCTCTCAGCCAGTGTAGTGTGTTACAAAGTAACGCGTTACAGTAACGTAACTACTTTTTTGGGGTAAAAAGCAGTGTTACGCGTTACTACTGAAAATATGGTAACAAAACGTAGTTCCTTTTTCAGTTGGGCACAGCGTTACAGATTTGACAGCGATACTGCCTCAGCTGCGTGCTTGCGCAATAGTCGCGGGCTCTCATTCCACACTGAGGCTTGTACTAGCAATAGCATGCAGAGAGCAGTCAGTCATCATGGCAAGCGCGGCGGAGCAACCACAACCAACAATAACTTTTGAGGGATGGAGATATTCCCATTATTTCAAACTGATTAAAAATAAGGGGAAGAATTTGAGCGTGAGGTGTATACTGTGCCCTGGCCAGAAACTTTTGTCCACTGCCGTAAACTCAACGGCCAACCTCACCAAGCATCTGAAAGCAAAACATGCTAACATGAAGCTTGTAGCTCAAGATCCCCGGGGATCACCTACATGCCCATAAGATGCATCAAGGCTATGATATTTGGTATTATTGTTTGTATTGTTGTTTTCTTGTCAAGCGCTCTGTTTGTGGCATTTTTCATAATAAAGGGCACAAAAGAAATACCTGTTATGATAGGTTCTGCCCAAAGTCGAGCACCATAAAACGTAAAAGTAACGGGTAACGTAAAAAGTTACTTTCCATAGAGGGTAACTAAGTAAAGTAAGGGATTACTTTTTTAAGAAGTAACGAGTAACACTACTTTTTAAAAGTAACTTCCCCAGCACTGCTCTCAGCATAGATATTGATGTAATTGTTTGAGTTTGTTTTATATCACATCGTAATGCAATCACAATCCCTTTGTTTAGCCCTGCACATGCAGCGTGATTCCTGCTCCTCAACATGTATTTGTGGTTTTAAACAACAAAGGGAGAAGTGGCAGTGGCAGGGAGTAGTCTCCTCCCCCCTGAGCTGGCACACTGCACTCCCTTCTACCACATCTTGTTTGAGTTGAGTGGAGCTCATGCAGGGCAGGGCAGGTGTTTGAGTGATCTCCATAGCCCATTTCCCCGGGCCGTTTATCATTGTCACAGCCCAAATCAAACTCTCCCCCCTCAGCTCCTCAGCCAGTTTTCTTCAAAGATTCAACAGATCTGCCTCAGACATAGCTGCCTATAACAGCACGTTGTTCCCTCTTTCTCACTCTGCTCATCTCTCACCTGGTTGATTCAGTGCACCTCATCACCTGTGTTGCTCTTCGGTTGCCGTTCCCCCGTTCCTCTCACCATGAGTTTACAGGTCCTGTCCCCGTCTGTAAGCACAGATAAATCGCCTCTATTTTTCCCCTTTGCCCCCCTCCACGATACATTTGCAGTTAATTTATTTTGCCTTGGTTTCCTCTCCCCGTGCCTCTCCTTCCCCTTGATCCATAGTGAAGCAGTCTGGAAATGATTTTGACGCTTTAGTTGTAGCGTGCAGCTGCCTATTGGGGACATTTTGCACTCCCTGACTTTTTATTACGAGGGAAATACCATAATAGCGAGGGAGAGATCTTTAATAGGAGATTGCAAAAGGGATTTTTCCTTTTATAACTGTAAAGCTTTTAAGTATTGCTGTTGTAAACACGGCGACTATTTTGAGAGGAAGCATTGCTGTGTTTGCTTGTCTTAGATAGAATCAAGGAGTGTCTAAATGTAAAAACAACCTCTCAGTATATTGCAGATATACTCTACATACATCTTTGCTTCCTATACATTGTGGAAGTGGTCAGTTAAGGTAGCTGTAAAGTTGTGAAGGCGTGAGCTCTGAGGTTTGCTGCGTTATGGGCCCTCCACCCTGACACCTCTCCCCGCCCTGCTGTTCTCCTGCTGACACTAAAACACCCACGACCCTCACATGTACTGCCAGCATTCAGCTGACCGGGCAAATCACTTTTGGCAGTTCTAGATAAAAAAAAAAAAAACATTAGTGGCAACCACAGGGTTGAGATAACAGCACAGAACTACTTCCATCATCAGTTTTTCTAACTGAAGAATTCTGTGCCTGAGTGATTAGTTGTTTAGCTGAATAGACATGACATCTCACAGCTGTATTTTCAAAGTCTAGCTTGTACTAAAACATGGATGCACAAGACTGCAAAACCTCTGAAGATGCTCGACAAATTTCCAACTTTCCAAACAAATATCATCTGTCCTCCCTTTTAAGTCATGATTTCAGAATGACTGTTAAATGTAATTCATTTTTCTTTTTTCATCAACAATTTTTTTTTACTAGCAATTACATGAATCTGCCTTTAAAGTAGTACTCAAAAGTTGGTATATTTGACTGGAAGACAGCAATGAAAGAAAAGCAGTTTTATATACATTACAATGTTATTATACATCAAAATCATTGTACTGTACTGGCTCACTGTAAATAAAAGGATTGTTGTTTGTTAAAAAATCCCAAAAAAAACAGACTGTGTCAATTGACTTTTTCCACAACAGACATTTTTGATGTGCTGTTTGTAAGAAAAGTTTATTTTTGAGTCTCATTCCCAACTTGTCAAATAATGACACTCTCATCCCAGAGCGTCAGAGATGCACAGGTATACTAGGCTATTTTCAATTTAGGTGAGCCAGGTGGAGAGACTTCCTGGGACACTTATATATACTTAATAGAAAAAAGGCATTCATAATGTTAATATTCAAGATGTGCTTTACCTGCTATGACAAGACAACATGTCTGCTGTGAAAAGGTCTCACAGAGCACCTTCTGGAGGATGGAATGGCCAACAAAATGTGTCACTTGGACCCAAGGGGCCAAGGTTCGCCTACAGTTTTCTGTCATATGTAATTTTCTTTTAGCCATGACCAAAACTTTTCCCAAATTTGTCTTTTTTTTAAGTGGCCTACACCAATTTTCACGCATAAAGTCCAGTTAACTCACAACAAGAATCCTGTGAACGCATCTGTGTAATGTCTTTTGTGGCTCAGGAGGACCATTAACAAAGTTTGAAATGTGACCTTGATGATATCGTGAAGGTTATCTGAGGCGTCAGAATTCAATTTTTAAACATGGCGTTTGAAAGAAGTGGGCAATCGCCAGACTCATGCATGTTCCTTAAAGTCAGCATATCTCAATTCAACTCATTTCTGTAACATTCATTTGTAGAATTACTTAAAAGCACTCACAACAGCGGATTTTCTGGCTTCAGAAAATAAATTTAAGAAGACAGACTGCATGTGTTGTAATTTAGACATGAGGTCTTGTCTCAGACAAGATTTTGAGGGGTTGACACCAAGTCAAGACCAAAGGCAGGGCAAGACCAAGTCAAGACCAGGACCAGACCAGTATAAGTCCCCCACATTGCATAGGAACAACAATTTGTTAGCACATGCCCTGTGCCCTTCAACTGAAAATAGAGCCTCAAAACATACAGCATCAGTAGCTGATACATATAGGTAATATTTACGAAGTTTGTTTGGGTGAAGACATTTTTGAAGAGTTTTGGTACGGAGGCGGATTGTTAACGTCCACTAGCTAGCGTTGATAGCATTATATACACTTAGCTTACCTTTCTATGCACAGATAAAAGTTTGACATGGTCCCAGCTCTCTCTGTAAGTGTTGCACGTCAGAATTTACATACTTGGACTCCATTTTGCACATGAACTCTTTGTGGTTTGGGCAGCCGAATTTCATTCCAGAAGATTTGGCTGACGTGTCCTCGGAGACAGCGTCTTCTTCTTTCTTCTGCTTGCACTTTCTTTGTGTGCATGTGACGGGTGGTGGGGAGTTGTGATCTTGACCAGTTTTGAAATAAAATTCAGAGTCCTCTTTGTCTGAGACTCAAGCAAGACTGAGAAGTTTCTGAGAAGAGACAGTTAAATAGTGATCCTAAGGCTGATCTCGAGAGCTACAAAACTATTATGGACTATTAAGACATGTGATAGAGCAGGAATTGTTTAAAAAACAAAACAATATGTCTGCACAATATTACATTTTGTGGTGATGGATTATCGTGGAGCGAACTCCCTCAAGATAGTGAGATCTCTTCCCATTTTACAGCCAATTATGTGGCCACTGGTCAAACAGTTGTTTATATCGCCACCACTTTGGTCAATTTGTTACCGTCCCTCCATATTTTGTGTGCGTGTGCGTGTGTGTGTGTGTGTGTGTGTGTGTGTGTGCGCTATCCCACAGTCCCACAGCCTAGTGGTCGTCTGGTGGTTTAAGGGGGGGAATCTCCACCCCAAGTACAAAGTTGGCTAATTGCCCCCCCATAACTACACCACACACCCATATAGACACACGCACACGCACACACACACACACACACACACACACATAAATAGTGACACTCACTCCGATGTTCTCTATTGTTCTGCTGATAGGAGGGAGGAGGGGAGGATTAATCCTAATTGCGGTGTGTGGGAGCCTGGAGAGAGGCCAGGATTACTGGGGGCTTCTCCGTGATCCTCAGAGATGCTGATGGTAATGCTCCCTGCCCATCCCCTGGCAGCTGCCTGCGGCGTATACGCATATGCATCGGACACATGCCTCCCACACACGCATACAGCGGAGTACAGTTTCATGAACACAGCAGCCCATAAGTATAGGTTCTGTGTCCTGAATCACCGGGGTTTGGTGATTCACTTCTCCCAGTGCAACCTTACCCTCTCTCTGAGTGTGTGTGAGGCTGTGGCCTTGCGTCAGGGCTGCTGCACTGCTGTTTATGTCTGCTGTCGTGTACGCAGGCTGCACCCCTAGCTGACGCACTACCGCCTCAGTGGGGTTAACCTAGTCTACTATGGGAGACATTTAGCCTTCAGTCCACTATCTGCTCAATCACGGACTTGGTAGACAAATTTTTTTAGCTTGTAAACAACATTATGTAACTTTTTTACCTTAAAATAACAGCTTCAAAATCATTTTGATGGTACAGTATCTTGTAATAGGGTGTATTGAGTCGCTGTCTCAATCACTCCACTTCCCTATCACTAATTGTTTCTGCACTATGTAAAACTGTGAAAGGCTAGGATCACATTGTTAGATACATGTTTACTTCAAGATACACGTTTTCAACACATGATGTAATGAGTTTTGTTTGTAGTTAGCATCTACCTTAGGTCTGACAAATTGTTACAGATCTTGGATTTGTATTTATAACAGTGGTCCCGCACTCAGAAACTGTGGGGGCCTCCAAATCGCACAAAGTGTTGCTTTAACTGTTAACCAAATGGTGTACTTGTACTTTTATTACATTACATTATTAAAAAGAAGTAGACTGCCTTTGGTGCCCTGATCGCTCAATGGGCCAGGTATTAAAAGAATAGTTCAATTTTTTGGAAAGGAGCTTATTCACTTTCTTCCTGAGAGTCGGACATGATGGGTTGTACCTGCTGATATTAGCCTGTCATTGGCCCTTTGCTATCTTCATTTTAGCTCTTTAAAAATTCCTGTTGCTAAACAACCTCTGAGTGTACAACATAAAAAAAAGGAAAGCTACCCTTACGCTAATGATGTCGCTAATCGAAAATTTCAATTTCGATTTCGATTTCGCCTTCCCTCGATCATGAAAACAAGATAATCGTAATAAAACGATCGTTCTGCCGCACGCCGTGTCTTGTGTGGTAAATACAGCGAACCCTTCCATCTCCACCTGTGCACTCCGCTCCGCTCCGCCACGCCGGTGCGTATTGCCAGTGGGTGTTTGGAAAAAACATGTAGAAGAAGATGGTAGAAGATGGCAGAAAGGCAGCCTTTGGTCAGGAAGAAAGGTAAAGCGAATTCTGTGGTGTGGAAACACTTCGGTTTCGAGGAGTCTGACTCGGAACAAACAAAGATATTGTGCAAGATATGTCACGTGACCGTGTCTGCACCTCAAGGGAACACGACCAATTTATTTAACCATTTAAAGTCCACACACAGAGTAATACATGACCAAGCAGTGAAGGAGCAAAAAAAACGCATATCCACTCAGCTCCCGCAGGCATAAAGAAATAACGGATGCCGTCACATACATGATTGCCAAAGACACGCCCTATCAACACCGTTAGCAGCCCAGGGTTCAATAAACTGATTAACACATTGGACAAGCGGTATGTGTTACCATCACGTTACCATTTCAGCAGAATTGCACTGCCTGCCCTTTATGATGAATGTCGCAGGAAAAGTTGCAAGAGAAGTGTCAACAGCATTCTATTTTTACATATTATTTAATTCATTTTATTAATATATTTTTTTCTTATTTATTTGCATTTTTCTTGTTTTTCAGTTCAAACTTATCGTGTTAAAAGAAATGCCAAAGTTCAATAAATGCTTGTTCTCAAATCAATGAATAATCGTCTTTAATAATCGTGATTACAATATCAATCAAAATAATCGTGATGATGATTTTTGCTATAATCGGGCAGCCCTAGGATTTAGCCATTTTGATGCCAGGGTTCATGACTCCAAGTGCAAACATTCAACCAGGATGAGTTCCTCACAATATATGCTAGATCTAAAACTACAACCAGGAAAAGCTTAGCTTAGCTTAGTTTAAAGACTGTAGCCTGGCTCTGTTGTTTTAACATTTTAACATTTGTCCAATTAATCAGATAATACACTTTAGAAGTGTAGTGAAGCAGATGTTGTCACTTCTGGACAGGCTAGTTTATCTGTTTTAAGTTATAGCTTCATATTTGATGTATAGACTTGACTCTGGTATAGATCTTTTCTGGTAACTCTCGTCAATAAGACGAATTTCCCAAAATAAGTTTAGATTTGGCCCCTATCCTTGTTTGACCTGCACTTTTCCTTTTCATTGCCCTTTCATTTCTGCAGTACTTCCAAAAATGTTAGTATGAAAATCTTTAACTGTGTAGGATCTCCTCAATCAATAGTAATACCATTGTACAAAAAATTTGTAACCATCATTTTGGTAGTGTGTATGAAAAGAGGTCTATCTTGTGAGCTTCTCCACCTTTCAGCACGGAGCTCCATGCTGGGCCCTTTCTGCCCCGTCAGGCCTCTCCACCATTACTAACCATTGTATGAGAAGCCGCAGACTTGCCCTCCTCCCTTAACAAAATCACGTCAAAAAGCAATTAATATCTTAATACCTCCATCAGCGGCAACCGCCAAGCCGCCAAAACGCCCGACTCTTTGTTTTTTCCGCCCCAGCGTTGGCGGCTGTGCTGCTCTCGCCTGGCCCGTGGTTTCCTTGGTTTCATTTCCCAGTACCCCAGTGGTCAGCTGTGGTTTTCCAGGGGGCATGGGGTGGGACGTTGTGGGCAGGAAGGTCCCCCACTCACCCTGAGCATTAAGTACTACTCTCCAGGCTTGAGAGCTCCAGTGGCTATAGCTCTGGCCCCATCTAATGCAGTGGCCTACGGATCAGAGCTGACCAGAGACACTTTGAGGGCTTTCCATCCATTAAGGGCATGCCAGTATAATTGTTGACACCTCTGATCATTGCAGTGTGTTTGATCTCTGGGGATGTTTACTGTGTTGAACTGGGTGTCATCTCATTCATTTGATTGTTGAAGCAGCTCCACTAAACAGCCCTGCTCTGTGGTTTGTTGATGTTGTGTTTAGAACAAGAATTACTTCAGCATTTTTTGTCTCATACAGATCAAGGCATGTCAGAAAATGATTAATGACGTTGTCTCCTCTGTTCTTAAGCCACATAAGATGAAAATGCTGACATGGCCATTTGTTTTGTCTTTACATGGCTTACATGAGCTTATGTTGCACAAGCATCAGCCAGGTAATATTAACCACACAAATTCTTCTCATATCACTAACCCGATTAAAGTGTTTTCCCTGTCTCTCATCCACACACTCTGCGAACACAATACCTGGTCTCAGTTAGGTGTTTCTTTTATAGCTTAGCCCTTCAAAGGGAAAAAAAGGATTGGTTTTGACTTCTGAGCCATGGCTCCACAATATTTGGTTTCTCTACATTTTCATTCATTTCTCTTGGCAGGCGTGACCAGTGACTGGTGGAAGGTCTTGGCAGAACATGCGATAAAAGCTCATGATTAAAGGGACTAAAATAAGTACTGTATATAACTCATGTATTCATTAACCACCGAGAAGAGAAAAAAAAAAATGTTTTTCTTTTCTATCTTGGCTTGGCAAGTTAGTCTATATTATAAATTTACAATATATTCGTCTTCATCTCCTTCTCCTTTCTTCTCTCTGTTTATCTCCGTTTCGCTATGCTATATTGCACCTTCTCATCGGGAGAGCTATATATGTGTCCTCTTTGGCTCATGAATTTATGTGAAGCATAGTATATGATCAGTGTGTCTTGACTTGCTTCTGTGCCTTTTGTCAGCTCTCATTCAAACACACACATATACATACACACACACAGACAGACACACACACACACATTCTGTATACATATATATATATATATATATATGTCCAGGGTCATCTGATCCCAGCCAGCAGGCCCAGGCCCACACACCTTGACCGGCTGGGTGGTGGTGCCTTTGAGTACACTGTAGTGGTTTGGCCCCGGGCCCCGGCCTGGTTTGCCTGCCAGCGTCTGTGCTTTAGCTCCTCTGGACAGTCCATCTCACAGTGCTGTCAGAGACTTTGCCATACTGCTTTGCTTTACATTCAGACGGCAGCTAAATAGCAGCTGTACAAACACATATACATTAAACCAGGCAGAATTAATGACTTTATGTTGGAGGCTCTCTGTGGCGGCAGTTCTGAAATTCTAGGGAGTTGTAGTGGTCGATGTAGTGGTGGTGGTCTTATGCATAGAAACGCTGACTCTTTCAAGGGCACAAGGTGGTGGAGAGTGATGGCTCAGTACCAGCTGGAAATGGCTAGACTTCAGGAAGTGGATTTTGAAGCATAGGAGTAATCACCCTGACTTGGACAATGTAGTTGGCGAAACTATTGGGTTACAAGTGATTTGGCTATAGTGAGCACATTGTCTTTTCATAATGACAGGTTTTATGATTATGGGGTTAAAAAACTACATCTGTCTCAGGCTGCAGCCTTTTCCAGAACTTTGATTTACCTTCAACGGGATGGGACAATGAACAGATTGAACAGCTTCAGTCGTGATTGTTGAGGGTTTAAGACAGAGAGAGGCTGTTACGATCCTATCCTGCACAAGCTCTGAGTGAGGCCCATTGTAGAAAAGATTGATTTACTATTTATCCCTCTGACAGCGCAGATAGGGAAGAGTCATAATTCTGTGCACTGGGGAGATTAAATTCCTGTATCGCTGTCAGCTACATTAACTGACTTCCTGGATCTCAATTCAATTAGCGCAGCAGCATTCTCTAGCATTAATAAATCAATAGTGATGGCCTGCTGATAGGCGTGCTGTGAGCAGTATATTGAAGATGTTTTCTGTGCATATGCATACACTCAAACTCTTTGCTGTTCATTACTGCTCATTAATGATTCCCAGTCCTGCTGTAGTCAGATGAGCCAACTAGCATGTAAGCTGATGGTTAACTACACTGTCCAATGGCAGGATGGGATGTATTCTTTAAAAATAGATTAGACTTGTGCACCACAAACAACACATAGCTATTGATATAATATCTGGCGATGTGTGAAATTACAGCTTTACAGCACTATTTATCCTCTTGATCAGCTTACTATATTGCTGCCGTTCAGCCAAGTAATTAAAGACCGATTGTCCCTCAAGGCCCCTAACTTTTTTACGTAGCACTTCAGCAAGGACTCAAGCCAGGAGACGTTTGTGCTTGCGAGCTGGAGAAAAGACACAAGCTATTGTTTTCCAGCCGCTAAACCTCCACAGCTGTTTGGAAACCTCTGTGACAGCCAGTGGAGAAACGGAACCAGAGCAGAAGGAGGAGGAGGAGGAGACAAGACATGCTATTGCAGTTGACCTTTAAAGCGCTTTTCAGCACTAGCAGAAATGTCAGAATGGGTGGAGTAGAACTCACCAATACACTCCCTTTGCTTAAAGTTCAGTTCCATTGAATTACACATGTATTATTTATGTCATATCAGCCTTTAAAGCTCATCCACGAACACTTGTTCCTACCCTACATGTCATTGTAATGGGCTCTTGTGTATAAGGTGTCTTTCAGAACCTGTGTAAACTTGTGATTTGATGACTTGGATCTTTATCATCTTCTTCATCTGTTCCTGTCGCTGGCCATTTCTGTAGTTAACTGTTCCGCTCACTGTTTTCCCTGTGGATACTCTTGTTTCTTAGATGTTGATTTCTCCCTGATTACACAAACTGTGCGTCACTGTGAATTGCCAAGGACTAAATTGGCCAGTGGGCCTGATGAGACAGTTGATAAGGGCATTGATTGGCTTTCCTTCTGAAGGAGGGAAGGATTTCATTGGGACAAAGATATGGGGGCAACACAGCATTCATTTCAGTAATCAGCCCACGGTCCTCCCTCCTTTCTTTCCTTTCCCCATTTGGACAAACTCTTCCCAGAAGTCTTTCAATATGGATTACACTGCATGGTGCGCACAGTGGTAATTCAAGGTGAAATAAAACTCTTTTAATCCGACTGGCCCTAACAGTGAGAGAGAATCAGAAAGTCTAGAAGGACAGACCTCAAGCTAGAGGTGATTAGATGTATGTGTCCTTTCCTTTGATGCCCATATCTGCCTATTTCTACCTCTGGAAGTTGATTTGGTAGTAACGGTCTAGTGAGCATGTCCTTAGTCAAGTCCCTGTCTCCCCCTCTTTCTGGATGCGAGCGCTGCTCCAAAAAATCATAGGCCTTCATTATCTTCAGTCGGGCAATTTTGGGAACCTAATACTGTCTCAGGATTGGAAAGCTTGTCCCCATCAGGGCTGGGGCCTGATCAAACTACTTGCACCAGGAAGGGGAGTTAAAGAGAAGCACGCCCGCCAGTCGGTTCATCTCCCATCAAAGGCATATGGTGCAAATTTGATCAAAAGTGTGGGGGGGAGGGTTTCAGGGGCCATTCACGTCGCTGATGTGAAAAATAAGGCCGGACTGTAAAAAACCAAATCAAACCATGGTCGGCTCTCTGGGAGTGATTAGGGCAAAAGAAGAACCAGCTGCCGCATAGTCTACCGCATCTCAATCTCCTCCACGCACTGGCAGCCTGCTGGCTGGGCAGGGCAGAACGAGAGGGGGAAAAGACAAGTGCTCATCCCTTCATCTGCCTCAGCGGCCTCTGAGCTCTGAGGAACCACAAAAAGAAGAGATGATGGGCAAGCGTGAGATGTGATGGAAAAACTGAATTTGGAGGTGTAGAAAAGAATAACAAAGGAGAGATTGAAAAAGTGTGGGGATGGAAGCAGAAGAAGTGCAACAAGGTGACTGAGGTCAGGGTTGGGAGAGAGTGCAGTAAGGCAGGAGCAAGGATATGGGAGCCTGCTTCGACTCCTCTGGGATTTCAAATGGAAGAGTCCCAGTTTGTCCTTAAATATTGATGTGTAGTGTGAGCTCCAACCTCTCCTAATGTGCAGTAGTGTCCCTCCCAAGAGACCAGGCCCTCTATGGATGAGTATACACTTCATTTCAAATTACAGCCTCTCATTTGGACAAACACTCATAGATTGTTGCTTTATTGCTGTGCCATCCTGTGTTGTGTACTTTAAAACCACTGAATTAAAGGCCTTTGGTGTCAAAAGGTAGAGCAGCTTGTTAGCTAAAAATTCAGTTTAAATGATTGGTGATTAGAGTGCTTATAGCAACCGAGTTATACCCAATTTAATTTAAAATAGCAAAGATCAATTTTCTTAATTGATTTAATTAAGAATGCTGACACATTGCCTTATTAGAATTTTAAAATTCAGCCAGCATTTTTCTATATTTCAGTTTTTGGAGAAGCGTCTCCACTCCCAAAGGTTAAGTGTACTCTGAGTGTAACTCTGGGTGACCTCCTCGATGTCCTTTGACTTAATGACAGCAGTAATTGAGACGAGATAGATAGAACTCATCACTCTGACTCCGACTGCATCCTCATCAAACCCCTAAAAGCCCCTTTGTCCTCCACAAGGGAGGGGTGTGAGATGGAGCTGAGAGGGTGTAGGGACCAAAGGGACTGTATACTTTGTATTTTAGGCCTAGAGGTAGTGAATGTTCCTCATCACCATTAATCATTCAAAATACTCAACAGAGCCATACAACATCCATCTTGCACCCATAATTCAAGGCCATAAGTTCGTTTCATCTATTAGCAACGCTCACACACAGTCATGCCTGTGCTAATACACACACACAGTCACAAACCTTCATGTCCAGGAGCAGTAATCAATGCCATTACTAATAGAGTCACAGTAGTCAGTGCAGGGCACGGCCTCCTCTCTGTCCTCCAAAGCCATGACCAGGTCCAGAGGTGAAGGTCAAGTTGCCAGAGTGACTGTCCCAGCTGGAGCTCGACCACAGAGCAGAAGGCTAAACCTCGCTCTCCGTCTGTTTGCGCATTCTACACTGACCGGAGCTTTTGTCAAGGCCGTGGACCCCCAGATTGTGAATGGTCCCTCCTCGTGGCCCTTGTGGTCACAGTCAGCAATGACCAGGCTGTTGGAAAGAGAGGGAGTCACGGCACAACAAAGGCCTCTCCTGTTAGCTGTGAGGTCGGCAGCAGGGCAGGGTGGCGGCTGATGATATTGATTAGTTATCTTCGTATTGGAGCCCAAGGCCTTACTGAATCTGTGCAATGATTGATCAGTAACACTTTTAGTGTGGGCATTCAATTAAAGACCCTCCTTTCTACAGATTGCTGTGTTGAGCTTCAACTACGGCTGATATTTTTTGCCTCCTTCAAAATATTAGAAATGATGAATTTGATTAGAAACACAAAATAATGAGGATGAAAGCATTCCACAGTTCTTCCCTAGTTGTTCTTTGGTCCCAGCACTATGGTGCATGCTGTCTGTATTATTGTGGTGTCGCCATGGTGGTGTCTGTGTTTGTGTCTGCCTGTCTGTGTGTGGACACATTCCTGCAAACAAAGTAATGATGAGTCATTGTATAAACTTCATACTTACGCCATAGCTGTCCTGTGAAGACAAGCACAGTAGGGTGATGTAGAAATATTTGCCAAATAATACATAAATCAACTTGGTTAATAAGCTAATTAACAAAGTTAACTGTTTAAAAGGTGTTGTTAGTAAGGTGACGCTCTATTCGAAGCTGTGATGAATTACTTCAGCCGTAAATCGTGTCTTCCTTCATAAACCTTTTTAAATTAATTTTAAAGCTAATTTAAAATGTATGAGTTATCAAACAAGTGTGGCAACTTTGCATCAATATTGCATTTGTTATTTATATCCACAAATCCAGCATCATTGTTCAGTTGCATTTTGAAGCAATGAACCAATTACATAGCACACTATGTGGCTAAGGAGATCATGGGAGTTCAGGGGCGCTGCATAGAACTGTGTACACCATTAAGATATTACAGTTCAGGCATCCTGCTGGCCTTGTGGTAAATATGTTTACCATATACTGTGAGCCCATCATCCTGGTTCAACACCATCTAGGAAAAAATGCATATACAAATATACCAATCATTACAAATGGCTGGAATGTATGTGCATTTTAATGGATGTCACATTTAAGGCAAACTAGAGATTGTCTAGAGATTGACTTAATGTCTCCAAGTGGACATGAATGATTGGAACTGAGATAGTAGTGACCTGCGACATAATATTAATGTGGGTCAGGGGTATTAAGTGGTCCTCTCCTCCCTTCCCACAGCCATCTTCAAACTTGGCTTTGATTTGGATCTCAGCTACACACCTGTAAAGTTTGGTGTGTGCATTTTGCACGGGTGTGATATCACAGTGCCAAAGGACTCCTTCCTGCAAAGTACAAAGAAACACTTCTGTGGTAGCTCCTGCTACAATGGGTGTCTTTAGGACCACATTTTGCCTGCTGACACAGACACACGATGAAAACTATACCAGCACCTCTGTCCCCACTGGTAATAAACCATTCAGCTTCATTGCCTTGCAATGCACAAATGCAGGGATCCTACACCTGCACTTACAGTAAATAAAGGGATAATCCATACTTGGACAACTTCTGAACACTCTGACATATAGATATGTGAAAAAAGTTTGACAATCACCCCCCCTTCCATGAGTCTTCGTACGTATGGATGCATTCAATCGGAAGCCGCTGTTTTCCACTGAATCATGCTTTTACACAGGGAGCGAGTAAACCTTTATGTTACCGCTAGTCAAGTGGGGAGTACATTTGATGGAGAGCCCCTCTTGATTTGTTTGTGGCTCCAAAGAGGCTTACGACACGCAAGCTGCCCCTGTTCTGCTCTGATAAATGGTTCTGGTGAGAGGGAGGAAGGAGAAAAAGTGTGTGTGTGAGACCTCGCCAAAGACTTTGGGGTTTTTAACAGCTTAAATATATTAAGAGACAATCCCCTGCAGACATGCACGCACACAGCACACACATACATATTCAACTAATAAGTATGAATCCAAACAGATATATGTTGAGTCATGTGTTAATGTCCATGAACATTCTCACACACACACACACACGCACACACTGGGTGGTATTCATTCAAATAAACCAGCGTGGTGGGAAGCTTTTCAGTTCAGACTCCAGAGGATAGGGTGGCTCTCCATAGTTCCATTCGCTCTCCATCCTCCTGCAGAGTGTGTCGTGAGTTTGCTTAGTAACACGACGCACTAAGCTGTCTTTTTGTCTTCTCCATGCCAACCAGGCTGGGCTGTAATTGAATGTTACCTGTCCCACCCAGCCGGTTCTCGGCAAAACACTGCCACAACCGATTAGCTCACACTGTAGCTATGCTAATGGTCCATGAATACCCAGGGGCCCTAGTGGAGCGTCTGTTCTTGACAATGTGTGTGTGTGTGTGTGTGTGTGTGTGTGTCCTCTTTGTCTCTGCAACTATCATGTGTAATGAGTATTATACAGCGAACTGCTGCTGACCGGCCACACAAAACAGAACACAGTGGTCACGCAGTTGTCCTATCGACTCTCCACAAC
>OMLP01039771.1:40550-64940 GCA_900302685.1 Spondyliosoma cantharus | reverse complement strand
TATATATATATATATATAATTTATGTTTTTTATTTTAAAAGATTCATATAAAAAATCCATTCAATAGATCTGGCACAGATGAAAACATAAAGAACTATACTTACTACATAAAATTAATACAGGAAAGTGATCTGAGCTATCATGTCTCAAGTCATCTGTTTTCTGTCACTCACCACAACAGTGTCTCGACTTGTTGACTTGTCAACACCCAACAAAACATTTTCATGGCAGACATTATGACTTGTCAAAGCAAAAAAGGTGGAATTTATACCATTAATGCTGGCTTGTGTTTCATTTAGACAAGTTAACGCCTGGGTTCTCACAGGGAACATTAAAAAAGGGTCATTACAACACTGTATCTGGCTTCAACTGTGGTGACCCAACATATCTATGTCACATGACTTCTGACGAAGAGATGCCTCCAGAAAATGAAAGGACACACTTCATAGAGTATGCCAACGACTGATTTTATTCTCGTCACACTGTTCTTTTCTCTATGTGTTTGTGGAAAGCTCCTGTTTGGAGTGTAATTGCAGTTTAATCAGCGAAAATTTGGTCCGACCTGCCCCGTTCGGTCACAATATCATCAGCCCCGTCAATCATTTGGGGAAAAAAGACTGACGTTAAACTACTCTGAAGTGTGATCTTTAATAGTCTAGAGTTCCTTCATCATAAGTCATATGATGACCCAACATATCAGGTTCTAGTGTTTCTCCATGTGTCTCAAATAGTCTTCAATACAGCTGTCACCAAAAGCAAGATTCAGTGACGTAATGACAGTTCCTCTTTTTTTAAGTTCCTTGTGTTCTGGTATTGTGCTCTGGTATTGTGCATGTTCACACACCAACATGGCCTACTGGGACACCCTACATTAATGTTCACACCCGAGCTTCTCCTGCTTTGACGTGTGTCAAAATGTCTGCCGTGAAAAGAGTCTGCTCATGTCCTGTGACTGCCTACTGACAGGAGTGTGACAAAAACAGTACCATGCATGCTAGTGAAGAATAAATGAATGAATTTCACCTTTAATAGTTTTATTTTTCAAATTATGTGCAATGTGAATTTCACAGTTGAGCTCAACCACCACTATAACCCAAAACAGACAAACCAGCGAAGTAAAAGGAGGAAAATGTATGAAGAACACAATGCAATAGCACCCATGAGCGATGCATGTAGATGACCAAGATGAGCTATGTATCGCAGCCCAAAGGCCACTAAATCTGAACGTAGAGCGCCGTTCTTTTTTCTTTTTAAATTGTAGCTTGTTGTATTACATGACTGGTGTTTGAAACATGACGTAACAATGTAGTTACTTGATCTGTAATGCTTAGTTTTGGTGAGGTGTTACAAAGAAATACTACTGTACAACAGGAGGAGAAAATAAATCAAAATGTATCACTCGTGCAGGTAATCATTTTTTTTTCCTCAACAGAGCAGGATTACTCTACCATAACTAAATAGGTAATTACATAAAGAAAAGGGAAAAAAAAACAGCCACTGGAGACAACAAAAAGAAAATCACATCTATTTTTTTTTCAAGTTATAAAAGAAACTGAAGAGAAGTTTAAAAAACTGTGCAAGTACAGCAAACCTATAGTACAGTATATTACACATAACAAAATCATTTAAATACAGTACTGTGTATCAGTAGAAATCCTGAGAGTTCTCCGTTCCTGGTTCTCAAATGGCCGTCTGTAGACAGGTGGATGAAGCTCAAACCTTTTCTCACGCTCGATGAGGGTTGTTTTGAGGGCATTATCCAAGATGGGTCAATTCAAAATAAGCTCAAAGTCAGTCAACAGCGGATCTTCTCTTGGAGAAGTTATATCCTCAAGTCTATGCTGAATGTGACTCTTCTGGTGTTCATTTTCTGTGTAAATCTCTTGAAGATTGCTGTGTGGTTCATACAACCTTTCGCATAATATAGAGGGGCACTCTTCGTTAAGATAAGATACAAGGGAGATGTGTAGTGCAAAGATGACACAGGAACCTGCATGAGGAAATTGACGGCACTGAAAATGTCACACTTTCACAGGGAACGCCACTCAGTGGTGGTATTAATTCTTCTATACAAGATTGTCAAAAAAAAAAAAAGAACAAAAGAAAAAGCAGCACCAACAAATTGTGTCCTCTGTGTGATGGTGTGTAAAGACGGATCCATGGCTGTTGGATGAATTAGCACACAATCCAGGCCACCCTCACACGTTTGTATAGTCCACTTGTTCGGGAGGGTGCTTCGGAAAAGTTTGCAGTTGAGGGCTGCTGAAGTGGAGAGTGATTCAGTGCAACGCTGAGTAAGACTTTTCAGATATTCTTCGTCTGGAGGAACAGTTTTTTTTTTTATTTTGATGCCCCTCGTCAAGCCACAGGCACATTGGCATCTGAAATGATCTGCACTAAATTACGCATCACTTCAAGCCTGCACCCATGCAACAGCCACACAATCATTATTGGAACTACCTTGATTTTCACGAGCAGATACAAGCACACAAAACACTTAATGCACTTTTACTAAGGTAATATAACGTAATATAGCCTAATCACAGTTCCATGACTTATTGCTACCACAAAATTATTTTCAATGTCCAGATCAACTATGACAAGACCTCAAATGCTTTTTGGCATTTAAGAGGAAGGCTCTTTCAACCTTTTTCAATTATAATCCAGAGTCAAAAAACAACCTCAAGAGAGCTCAATGCTGAGCTGAGCTTTTCACACAGTTGCTTCATCAACACAATGGCCTGAAATGTCCCTTTTCTCCTAATCAAATAGATCTGAAGTTTCTGAGGTAAACCTGTTAGTTGGTCTGAACGTTCCACTTAGTGTTGCCACAAATTTGACTCCGTCCTTATTTCTCCAATGTGGAGAGTGAGTTATCTAACATTTCACTTAAGTTGTCTTCGCAATGTGACACAAAATGGATGCCAACTGAAAAGAGTGGGAGGCACGAGCCCTCCCACGCAACTGAAATCTCAAACTAAACTTAAAAATAGCTCAGAAGCCACACATAGTGTATTGTTTGACACACTGACACATGTGAGGGAAGAGGGCTGTAGAAAATATCATACAAGCTTCAAGCTTCAAAAAACACTAAGGTAATGTAAATCACAAGCACACTTCAAATTAAAACTGTTCTATAAAATAAGCTGAAGAGAGACTTGAGCACAGAATAGAAAAAAAAATACCAAACACACAAACCTCAGAGCCAGCAACCTACTAACGAGCTAGGTACTCATCTTACCCGTATGAATATATAGTTTATATAGTTATTTATATATAGATTTTCACTTTATGCTGACACGTAGCATCCATATCTCCAGAGGGCACTTTTATCCTGCCAATACCCTCATTCGCATGCTTATCATTTGTAAAAATCATTAACTATAATACGTTTTTAAAACAAATATAGAACAACAAGGCTCAACAACAAGCAAAAAATAGGATAATTGCACTTATGATTCATTGTACGGTGTTGTTAAACAAGCATCAGTGTGGGTAGCTGGTGCCGCCTGGAAAGAAGGAAAAAAAATACTGCAATCTTTGAAAGCACCCCCGTTTTGATCATGTTAAACCAAAGTTTGAACGACTTAAGACTTAACCAAAAATGGTCCTTGTGGTGCAAACCTAAGGTAACACCAGGCAACAAGGCAGGCAGGACCACGCTTACTCCCCCACTGCCTCATAGATTGGGTTCACAAAACCAGCTACCTCAAAGCACTTTCTGTAGACACTGTGGGTAAAGTTTGGCCACCACACATTCAAAATGGCGACCCAGATCCCAGAGGCGGTCAGGTGTCTCATAGACTTTGGTCCATATGTCTGCATCGTCGTCATACTGGTAAAGGGAGTTCTTGCGGCTGGTGCGAAACACGAGTTCCTCCACCATGACCTGTGTGGCTCGTACAAACAGGTGTAGCTTGCCTTGCAGCAGCATGGCCTTAATATACGGGCTTGTGGCTTGGTCAAAGGGCAGATCTTTCTTCCGGCTCCATGTGTTCTTCTCGATGTCGTAGACCTCCACAGTGAAGGTGCGCTGGTGGTTCCTGCAGATTCCAGCGATGTAGTAGATGCAGTTTTTATACAAGGCAGCCAGACCCTGACTTCGAGGGACGCTCATCGGGGCAAGATGACTCCAATAGTCCTTACGGGGATCAAAGCAGAAGAAGTATTCACCTGCAGGGGGAAAAACATTATTCTTACTGACAGCAGTGGTGAATTAATAACAAATACAACATTATTAGGGTCATCTTCAGTCCACTGTTGAGATGGCTTAGTGTCACTTAACCATTATAAGCTCACCTTGGAGGACATAGATGCGATCCCTGTACTCCACAGCACTGTGAAACTCCATGGCCACTGGCATAGGACTGACTGCTGTCCAACAGTTGTCCCGGGCATCATAGCACTCCACTGACTTTAATGCATTTCGCCCGTCACCTTCATATACTCTGCCTCCCAGTGCATAAAGCTTCCCACAGCAGTGACTAAGCCTGCAGCCTATCCTCGCTCTGAGCAGAGGTGCGCGTGGAAGCCATCGATTGCCCGCGTGTTCATACTGCCAGAAGTCGCTCTCTGCCCGATGGTCTATGGACACTTCACTGTTGCTCGGTCTGTAACCTCCGGCAATGAAGATGTCATTCTCTGAGGACACCAAGATGCCGACCTCCCGGAGATCATTAGGTGGTTTGCAGAGCTTGTACACCCTTCCCGTGGCTGTGTCCAGACAAGGCACCGTCTGCTTCTTCCCTGAGTGTTTGTGAGCTGCGTCAAAGCAGATGACCATCTCAGAAGCAGTCATACCCAGGCGTTGTGGGCAACCATTGGAGCCAGTGAGGCGGGCTTTGGCCTCAGAAGGGTCCTTAGACAGGGACAGGGCACAAGCGAAGGGGGCAGGTATCCGACCGAGGAAGGCCTCATCCAGCAAGGGCAGGCGGATGCACTGGGAAAAAACCTCAGGTAGGTGGGCCTCACGGCCGGACAGGTCATGCTCCAGCCAGCGGACAATGCTCTCATAGACATGTTCTTCTTTCTCCACGTTGAGGTCATCATTGTTCAAAATGCTGACAAGCTGCTCCTTGGTCATCTGGAGGAACTCTTGCTCCCATGACACACACAAGAACTAGCACAAAAACAGCAAAAACAGTCTTAAAAGACCATAGTAAAACAATATCTTCACAAAAAAAAATGGTCGAAAATAGCAGCAAACATAATCATTAAACCACAAAGCAATTAACTTTTAAGAAAACAACCTATTGCTCATGTTACTGACCTTCTTGCGAATGTAGTCCTGAGAGCGTTCTCTCAGCTCCTGGTGTCCATAGGCATCAGCAAACATGTAGACCCCAATACAGTTCTGGGGGTCAAGCCTGCTGATCATGAACTGGGCACACTGATCCTGCAAGGCAGGAATCTGGAAAATGCTGGCTGCAGTGAACAGGGCCTGGACATTGGACTCAGAAAGCGTAACCCTGGATGTGTAGGCATAGTCTAGGACGAGGTGCATGGATTCAGATTCCACCCCAACAATTCTGACCTCACGCTGGCTGCTCTCTGTAAGGCCACTGGTGAACATGGACCTGGTGGTGATGACGGAGAAAGCACAAATATATTACTCAATTCTGCTGCAACAACTGCATTATGGTTTAATCCTTATAAAACTGGACAAGGAAATGTGAGCTGAATATTATAACACTTATCAGTTACCTAAAATATGGGCTGATTGCTGCAAGGACATTTCGGTGACAGGAGAATGTCTTGCCATGGTCCACTTCTACGACGATATCTGTGAGCTGTGCTTCATCATACAAGGCTTTGAGCTGCTGAAGGATGTTACAGGCATGAACAGCGTCTACCCCGTTGTAGTTGGTGCTCGGAGGTGTCCCATTTTGTACTTGTAACAGTTTCCCTACCTCTGAACAACACAGTACACAGAGAAAGAAACAAATATCACCACAGCACCTTTTGAAATAATGTGTGCAGTAAACAAGAGTGAAAGACTTGATGAGATGAAATATGAAAAAAAATGAAATAAAAAGTGATTTCATAGAGGGTCATTAAATACTAACCGTTAGCATTTGGAAACCCATAATCTAATCACTGTTATTTTAATTGTTCAGTCTAATGGAAAAACAGAATTAAGTACAGATTGGTGATGATAGATTGAAGATGACATCATCAATGATGACTGTACGACTACAAATCTACAACATGTCAAAAATAAAACCCAAAAATATTTTACAAAAAAAAGTTAAGCACAGTAAATTACAACTGCAAAGGTCACTGGGTGTTCTTAAGTGGGATAGGTACAGTTTATATTCTGGTTTCAAAATAGATGTCACAAACTCAAATCTGATTTGGGTAATAGGATTTACATTGTATATGGGTCAAGACAATATTTGGCACAGTTATCACAACGCATATGTTTTTTCTACACGCATTTTTATCTGACTTTGGGCCAAAGTTGCTCATGTTTTCACAAACCGACTCAGGACATACGGATTACATATGGGCCTGTAAACTCGTGGGTCCAGTGGTGCTCCCCTTTAGTTGGTTTTACAAAGTCAGCATGTCTCTTATCACACGTACTGTGGCAAGTTATACAAGTGGCACCCCAACTTCGTGCCTTCTGCAACCTATCGCTGTAGTCTTATGTTCCCAGCTGCTAAGAAACAAAAACTTTTCCAACAAAAACACGAGGTGTGCATCGCTAACTCCTTGACAGGACAAAGGCTCGCGATGAGTGAATAGAGAACTACTGTCTCGCCAGGTGGTAAGCTAGCTTGCTAACATCTCACAACACTGCCCGGTGACTGCAATAACCGTGTAGGTGGCTAATGCGGTTAGACTGAACGCCAACTTGAAGAATACAAACTAGTTCGTTGTCGTGCTGTGGTATGGTTCGTCCGAGTGTTTTGTTTTCACGAAGACGAGCAATGCTCGCGGTTACGCTGGGCTAGTTGACGTGCAAGCTTAACTTTTAGCAGATAGCTAGTCGCCAAGCTAATGTTAGCAAGCGTTCTTTGACACAACATTACGAGATATAAAGGGCGATAAAACTCATCCCAGTCTTAACGGTCCTATCTGAAAGAAACATAACAGTATTTAGCAAAGACTGGTACATTAATATTGGTCACAGTACCTATAACTATCACTTGTCTAACCTTTGTCTCTTGTCATAAACAAGTGTTTACACAATCAGCTGTGGGTAGCGAGCTAACCGGCCGAAAGTTAGCCAGACAGCTAACATTAGCTGCACGGCGAGGCTAACGATAACCAACACTTTTGAGGAGTCGTTTAGAGCCTGACCTCTTTTAACACGAATGCAACATGTCATGCCTCTTTCCATTAGTCTGTAATACCACACTCTGCGAACACATAATCACACGAATTGCAACTTTAAAAGGCGTCGTTTGAGTCTGATTACTACACAAAACAATGAAGATTTTTTTTTGCTAACCTCCACTGGCAGCCATTCTCTCCGGTCTATCTCGGGGCAGACCGAGAAACGTCAGTGAGTGCACAGCGGAGCCCCGGAAACAAGGAACAGCCAATCGCAAGAGGAGCACGCATCTCACAGCCAATCACGTTCCTGCCATCTGAAATGGGGAGAAAAAAAGTTGATCGCTGCGTGAGGAAATTACTCTCAGCAACGGAGTTAAACACAACACTCCACGATTGACCAGAGCAGTCCACTGAAACAGGTGGGGGAGGGTCCATTTTCTTTTCATTAATCCCTATAGCCTATAGTCTATTCATTTAGATAAACAAACTCAATGAAAATAATAAAACAGCAGAATTTTGTGGCAGGGTATTAAAAATAAAAATAGAAAAACTACTCTTGCAAAGAATGGCCTTCAAAATTACTATCCTATTAGATGCTTTGTGATTTCCAAACAAGTCATTCGGTCCAAGTTTAAAGCATGACCCCAGTGTCTTTTTCCGGGGCGGGTCAAGTCTCAAGTCACATCCCTTCCCCTTCCCAAGACTCTGTAGTCTAACCTGCAGTTTTCAATCTTCATAAGGGGAAAAGACAAGGTGCCAATACCTGTCGAATAATGAAATCACTCAAACATAATTTATTTAACCAGTTCAACAATGACAACAATGAATTGTATTTTTATCATAACTGAGTATCAGATAAATAAATGCAATCGACAGAAAACAAATAACTTTATTAAAGCTTATTTATTTCTTAATTTCGTCAATAAAAAAATCCCTCCAGGTCACTTTTTAAATGGAAAAATGGACAGCTGGACTTAAAAAAGAAAGTAATAAGAACATCAAATGAACACAAACAAGTCATGCGGGTCATCATGTCAAAGTCAAGTCCTGAGTCTTTTAACTTCCAAGTCGAAGTCAAGTAATTTATTTCATGTTATAAGTCCTCAAACCAGTGACTTGAGCCGGATCAATTCACTGTCTCTGGTGTTTCACCCGTGGTCATTTGTGTTCTATTAACAATAATTTAATATCCCTTCGTATATGTACCGAGGATGACTCATTATCACAAAATTCAAAGTTTAAGATCAGTCGATTTTTTAAATATTCAGATTGTTCTTGATACAGGTATGTGGTGGAACAAATGACAGACCACATCAAGATGTTGGGTAATCAGCACTGTGTTGTTTTTATATGTTTTAATACAAGTTCCCATTTACTTCAGTTGTTGAGGAGAATGCTGCAATAGTATTTTGTTGTGAAGCTCTAGAAATCTTTGGTAGCTTATGAAACTTCACATGACTGAGCATAGGCATGAGGGTGAGTAGATAATAACTGAAAATTCATTTTTGGGTGAAGCGATCACTTGAATTTCCCACATAAACAATCAGTGCTGTATTGTAAAGACTGATTTAAAGAGTGCACTCTTGCAAGAAATCTATTTTTGTTTCCACATAAAATACATTTTCAAAAGCCTAACCTTGTTTATACATTTACTCTACTTGTTAACTTTGTGTGTGAGCATTTCATGACTATGCATTTAAAAGAAATTTCTATTTTGGCAGAAATGTTTTCATAATTCGGTTCAATTTATAAAGAACCTCTTATTACATCTATTATTTATCACATTGCAGGCCATGAACGTTAGATCGATTACGTTGGCTTGAAAGGGCCAGTAAACTTTACAGTATTTCACACCTTCAAAGTGAATAAATTGTGTTGAGGTGGGTTTATTCAGCCTGGTATCATAACCTTGTCGAGGAGGGTAAAATATTGAGTGTACTGACGGTAACAGTGGATGGAGAATGCCCTCTGGTCACACCAAGCCATTGAATATTTTTTTCCTGACTTTCTATTATTATTAATTTACATCCATTCTTTCTTTGAGAGAAGTAGTGTAGACATATGTTTCATATTTAGGTTATATTTCTAGTTTTATTTAACACAGCCTGTCATATAAATATAGTAATGATATTGTGTACTGGAAGTCTTAAATGTTTTGTCTACAGGAACTGTATTCTGTGACCTCTGAGCCTGTCATTTGTGCTACGACAGATTTAGCTGAGTTTGCTAAGATCAAAATTGAGCAATACTGACAAACATCAACCCACCCAAACTACATTTAGTTTCCAACCACAGCCATGGTAGTTACACGGGGCACGCCCAGCATGGCATCGCAAAAGTACGTTTTTAGGCCACCATTTACTCATAATGTCAGTCATTTCAGTTCCACAGTATATCATCAGCAGGTCAATAATATACCATAGCATTACTCACTTAAACTAATGTACAACAATGATTTAGTTTTAACATGAACAAATAAGCGGTATTAACAAATTTCACTATCCAAAAGGAACATTTGAGATTAATTATTAATAATTGTTGGGGGAAACATGCATTTTTCATCTACTAATTAAGTCAAACTTGAATGTTTCATGTAAATTCTCTATTATTATGTTGATTGCATATTTCGGGCTCCTTACACAAACTGTCAACAATAATGAGGAAGTGCCCTTTGCGGCGATGGCAGTTGATAATTCATAGCAATTTGAGCTCTCTATCAGAGTCCAGTCGGGATTTTGTGCCACGACGGGTCTTTTGACATTCACAACATGTGGCAGAATCTGCATCCTCATGCTGTCAAGAGAAATAGATAATTGCTGCTCATTGAACACTACCATCGCCATGTAATTCCTATGTTTGAATGTGCTGGCATTTAATGTCTGCTGATTTTCATTTAAAACATTTTTTTTTGTTGGAATAATTACATAGGCCTGTCTGATGATGTTATTGATTAGCATCACAAATTGTGTCTTTTGAGTATCCAAAGCACCAGTCTGCTGCTGACGTTTACACATTTGAATAATTTTTTGATCACACTTAAATTGTAGCATAAACTAAATGTATGATCATTTTCAAAGTCAATAAAGTCGCAGTTTGTCACAAAATTATTGATATATCAGACTGATAATACATTCAATTATAAAGACTACACAGCCGACAGTCGCGTTAGGTACGCCATCTCGTTGAACGCTCACCAAAACACGTAACTTAAACATTGTAGAACTGCTCCTGTATATTATATACATATATTGTATACAAACTACCATTTCAGATAAGTATTGTTGTCAATATGATCAGATTTATTATGACTTGCATCTTTTGTAGTACCTTTTCTGAAAGGAGTTGGTGGCTACGCTGGTGTTGGTGACGTGTGTTGAGCAAGACGATATAGTTCACTGAGCGGTTTAACACAAAACCAGATGGTATTTTACTTTAATAACGACAAATGGAGACTATCTTCACTTAAAACATTGTATACATGACTCATGGCACAATTTAAGTGGAATCAAACTAAACTAAAAAAAGGGTTTTTCTAAACAAGGTTTTACCGAAATGAGGTTCCATGAGTTCCACAGGAAGGGGCATGACCTCGGTTCTCTTTTTGTGTTGCTTCTTTCAAATATGGAGAGTGAATTAAAGCAATTGCCTCTCAATTGTGTATTGTTAGGTAACATGTAATATAAGGAACTTTAAACTGGTCTCCAATCAGTCTCAATTAAATACTGTTGCCATATGACCTATACATTAACAAACAAATTCTGACATATCCAGGCCAGATAAGTTGAATTAAAACTAGTTTTTAAGGCGGGATGCTGAGGATGATTTGAGCGGTCTAACAGCCTGAGACAAGGAGCTGCTCTGTAGTCTGTTCATACGGCACTAAAACAAAAAAGTTACTTTATTAGCCATTGTACAACAACATTTCAAACCCTTTTAGACCTAAGGCGAACAAAAACAAAAACATAAACTTCCCACAAATTCTACTATTCGTAGACGATGTACCCAACCTGCTCTTGTGCTTATACTGTACTTCAGCCAGACTTCCAGTTTCAACAGTTTCTTTCATTTTCAACTTCTTCCAGTATCTTCACTTCAACTGACACTTTACTCAGATCTTCAATCACCACTTACATTTAATCGACCCCAATTCAGTGCTTGGACTTAAATTTGTAGGATTTAGAGCCATCTAACGGTGAGGTGCAGATTACAACTAACAGCCTCCAGTGGCCGCAAATAACACGAAAAACATGAAAATGTTAAAAGGCCCTGTGGGGTCAGTTTGATTTATCTGTTCTGGGCTACTGTAGAAACATGGTGGTGCAACATGACAGACTCAGTGACAGAATTCCTGCTATCTGATGATATAAAAGGCTCAGTCTAACGGAAACACAACGATTTCTGAATTTCAGGTGATTAGAAACTATTCACTCAAATCATCGTCTCATTTAGCTCTTGGCGAGAAAAGCGGGACAGCATGTGGTGGCGGCCTTCATTACCTTGTTGCTTCCGGCAGTGAGCACATGTCCTTAATCTACAATATACAGTGCAGTTCATAATTATTTAAACACATTTTCTATTGCGTTGGCTCTGTCCTTCACACACCGGATTGAGATTAAACAGGTGAAAGGCTGAAAATTAGTTTAAAAATTTGTGAAAATGCTGGATCTGTTTTTCCGTTTAAAATATAGGAAAGGTGGCTCTTCATGGTCCTCCCTTACAATTAAAAAATGTAGAAGGCTATGTATAAGAAAGGGCTACATGTGTCATACTGTACACTATTAGGCAAGGCTGAGGCAGAAAGTCAGCATTGCAGGATGTCTTTTTAATCAATTTCAAAACCTGTCTGCTGGAGTACACGTTTAATAACAGAAAATGTGACTGTCAATGAATTCTTGTACGGACTGCACAAGAGGTCCTGGTAACCTGCACTACTTCTAGTTATGGTATAGCAGAGTATTGACAGCAGCACCAGCAGTCAGGCATTAGTAGTGTTTTCTGTGAAGATGTTGCATTACAACTCATTTGACAAAAGATATTCGCATGTAGTCAGAGCCAACACCAGCAGCCGATCTTAGGCCCGCATTCCTACCTGGATTATTTTTAAGCAGTATTTGCTTCATGCATCGGGAGATTGTTGCAAACCTAAAGGTAGCGCTGTTACTACAGTGCCGTGTTCAGTGCTGTGCTGGCTGGAAATGCACTCTAACACTGCATAACACTGTAAAATGACAGGAGGAGAGACAGAGAAAAGTACAACTGCAATCTAAGCAATCGATTTCACTTTCTTTTTTTTTTTTTTCTTTCCAATTTCTTCCCATTCAGCCACAGTGTGGCCTGTGAAATTGGGCCTAGCTACTGCTGAATGAGAGAAAAAGGCTTCCTGGGGTTGCTGTTATTTGATGATAGCTCTGGTTTCTGTTTACCCGTCCACAGATGTCCCTTTCTGATACACTGAAACTGATCACCTGATATCTGCACTTTCTACTTTATCCACATCTCGCACAGAATTGTCTGGTCACAGCACTGTGAATGAGAAATGTATTATATTGTATATTATAGTGTGCATTCACAATATGACAGTTTCAGGATGAAAGAACGCAAGAATGGCTGATAAAAGGTGTCTTCAGGCACATGGCGATGGGAATGGATGGGATAACCTTTTGTTATTCAGCTTCAGATCCAGAAACACTTTTTATTCCAAGAATATCAGTTATTATTAGGTCCTAAGGGACGTAACTGTGTATATCCATCTTTTTATGGTTGAAAAATATTTGATACATCTAAATTATTAATTGTGTTTACGAGTGTATGTGTGCGCTTCAAAGAAAGGGTTTACATCTGTAATAAGTGTTCTCATCTTCTCTACGAGGGTTCTCTCTTTAGTTGTGAGCCCATCTCCTATAATCTCTTGGGAAGATGGGAGAAAGACAGTGTGGGGGGTTAAACGGTGCAGTCCCAGGCTGGCAACAATTGAATTGCAGAATAGAAGAAGAAGAAGAGGAGACGAGATAGGATGCATGAAGAGGAGGAGGCAGGGGGTGTAATTGTAGTTTAAATGTGTGTTTTTGTCAGAGATGGAGGTAATGGCTTATTATATGCTTCCGGGGGCCTGTGGAAGAATGCCTGCAGATGTTGTGAAGAGCCAAGGGCTCCCACACACCACCACCCAGGAGGAGACAAATAGGAGCACTATGGGAGGCGACTGTAAATACAGACCTGAAGGGCCTTCTCCATGTTTAAAAAGGTCCCTTTCTCGTTCTTTTCAACTGGCTTTCTTTCTCACTAACCCCACTGAGGAGCCGATGAGCAGATGGGCTGAGTCGCCCCAAAAGCACCTTAATTTCCACACAATCCCCTTGCAACTCAAACTGCTGACAAAGTAGTTTGCAAAGGGTTTTTGTTTAGCTGCACAACTCCAAATTTGGAACTTTCTTGTTTGTTTTCATGTGGATCTTCATTTGTCAGTAAATCATGTATTTAGGTTTAGCTAGAGAGAGATATTTGCCATTTTGCTAAATACATTTTTGTACACCTTTCACACCAGACAAAAAAACGCAGTAAGGCTGCATTCAGACCAAATCAGGTGGTGTGACGAACTGCTACAGGTTTTTGTATCAGTTTGAGGGTGTCACTCCATGGTCCATGTGTGTGATGTGTTGGGAACCCCTTGGTCAGTTTTGCCGAAAGGAGAAGCTGCTATGTTGTTTTGCTAGCATGCTGGTCCTACTAGTGTTACAATCCACTTTGGTTTCATTTATTCAGGCTGCCAGTCTGATCACCAGCTTATGTGACTGGCCACCGCAGCGTGACGCCGTGCACCACTGCAGACAAAATGGACTACCGTCATTAAAATGAATGGGAAGACCTGCGTTTTTGCCGCACCACCTGATTTATTCTGAAACCAGCCACTATAATCTGCCTTTTGTCTTCAGTGTGAAGGGATACTATGGGCATTCATTCCCAGGTTAAATGGCTCTTAAGTTGTCATGGGTGATTGTTGGAAACCCCAAATTTGCTTCCTTTTCATGAGTGATGCTTTGAAGTTCCCAATCTTGGTCCATAAATACTTTTCCATTTGTCTCTGTCTGTCAGTGCTTGAACATCATTTATTCTGCGTTAAGTTTGAAAAACAGACTGAAATAAAAGATATTAATGTGACCAGCTTAACATTAACAATGGCCAGGGCGCCGTTTAGCTCAGTTGGTAGAGCAGGCGTCCCATGTGCAGAGGCTTTGTCCTCGCTGCAGCGTCCCCGGGTTCGAGTCACGGCCTTGGGACCATTTGCTGCGTGTCACTCCCCCTCTCTCTCACCCTGTTTCCTGTCATATCTCCAGCTGTGCTATCAATAAAGCCATAAAGGCAAAACATATAATATACATTAACAACGGCCTCCATGCTGCTTTCTATTGTTTTCAGTTTTCTAGAGCGTTCATGACATCAAACAAGACACACTGGAGAAAAAAACTGTCAATTGGCTAATGGAATGGGTCCGTCTCCTTTACCCATGTTTAAAAAAACATTGCACATATGAACTAAATTAGCTGTAAAGTGGTTATAGAGTTAGATTAGAATTTAATTTAATCAGAAACCTATTCAAAAACCCACTGATTTCAAGACAAGGGAAAAGGAAGCGTAAAAACGCTAACTGAGCACTCTAGGTGCTAAAGCCAGCAGTTGGTTAATGTAGCTTAGCATAGAGCCTGTAGAGGAGGAAACAGCTAGTCTGGCTCTGTCAAAAGGTACCTAAACATGCCTAGCAGCACCTCTACAACCTATTAAATAATATGCTACATCTATGTCTTTTGTTTAATCCTTCAGGAATACTACATCATTTCACCATTTTACTGGGCGACGTGCCAGACTATCCTACTCTTTGACCAAAAACAGTAACTCTCTGCAGTCCTGCACATAACCCCCTGTGACACAGTAAATGCTGTTTTGAATGCTTTGTGTATGACTTATAAAAGGCTAGCTGCTCAGTAAACTTAAGAGTTGCTGGAAGGTTGATTTATACTTTTGTACCAACCTCAGGCTAGCTGTTTCCCCCTTTCCAGTCTTTGTGAAGCTAAGCTAACTGCCAGTTAGCTCCACTTACAGATTTACTGTACAGACATGAGGGTGGTATCATCTACTCAATTAGCTCTTGGCAAGAAATATGTTGATGAAGGTTCTCAGTCATCCAGGTCATGGTAATTTGTGTGCTTTGTCGTAGGCAACTGGACGTGTTTCAGTTTCTTGAAGACATTTCACCTCTCATCCAAGAGGCTTCTTCAGTTCTTGGCTAGAAAGTGGAGACAGCATGTGATGCACCCAAATATGTTAATTAAAGAGCTTTACAGTCGCCAGAAGCAATATCAATTTTTTTTGTTTTTTTTTGTTTCCAGTTTGTATGCTAAACTAAGGTAACTGGCTGCTAGCCTCAGCTTCACATTTAACGGACAGATAGAGAGTCAGTCTTTTCAGCATGAAAGCGAACAAGCGTATTTCTCATTATGTTGCACCATTCCTTTAAATGGTTTGGTTTCATTTGAATTTGCAGCCAGGAGTGAAGGAGTTGAAAGGAATGAGATAAACATTTATATTTACAACTTCACAGTCCAACCAAGACTGCCAAGACTTTCTCAAGACTGAATTAACTTGAGGCAAGATAGGATTGGACAAATATCAGTCTGTTTCAAAGCGGTCTGAGTAATATCCAGTCTGCCGCATTCATAATGGGTGGTCCCATCATGTGGAGATAATAACCATTCATAGCTATGAGACGGAAGCCAAACGCTCTGAAATAGAAGCGATGAGCCCAAAAAGGCTATGTCCTCTTTTTCTTGTGTTTAAACTGTGTTGAAAAATGGAACCGCGCTGATAGCAGTGGATCAAAGCTCTTGTGTTTCTGATCTGTCTGCCAAAAAAAACACAGTGACGAGAAGGAAGCCGAGATTCACATTAGCTCTAACTTTGGGGACAGTTTCAGTGAGCTGGTGCTGGGTGACCGTGCATCGTCTGCCCTTCAAGTTGTAAAAAGCAAACAAATAAGGCTGCTCTGCCTCCCACTGTGAGGTCGACTCATTTGTTCCACTTGTCCGGCTGATGGATTTGGTTTTATAAAATTTGGCTTTTTTTAGCCTCTCACTAATTAGTTAAGGGAGGGGGGAAAAATGCACTACCACACATTTTGTCCAATTTGACTAGCCTCTTTTTTTCCTCCTCCTTCTAAATCGTCCTCCTGTGGTCTTCTTCACAGACCTGTGCGTCGAAGGCACGGCTGAGCTCTCCCTGTGTCACAGTGAGCCATGGTGGCCAGGAGGCTCAAGGCACCCAGTGGGGAGGTCTGAGGCTCTCATAGCAGAATCGGATTAGAGGACTCCCCCGGTGTGTGCTGCCATGCACCCATGTGCGAATGCTCTGCCTGTCATCAATATTGAGGCGGTGGCGCAGGGAGATCTATCAGCAAATCCGATTGCACGCAGAGAATTCTGAGGTCCCGGCAGAAAAGGCTGGGATGGGCTTTTCCCCCCCCTCTCTCCCACTTTCCTTTTACATTATTTCAGGCCCCAGGAGAGTATTCTCCATCATGTCAATGTAATGTAGCACACAGAGGCAATCATGCAGCCTCTCTGGCCTCAGGGCTGCCTGCTTGGAGGAGAAAATGCAACTTTAGCACTTAATCATCTCGCCCAAAGCTGCTGCGCCAGTCCATGGGAAGGTTTTCCACACAATACGAAACCAGATCCCTCACGGTGGGCATGCTGTTGTGTATCCCCCATGGTTGGGGACTCCATTTCCCCTCTTCCACTCTTATCCTGCCGCAGACCTGTGCTTATATGTCAATTCAGCCCATGCGGAAAAAGACCTCAGTTGGGCGCGACGTTACTCACAGACACCTGCTGAAACATTTGGATTTCATGAATCCCATCTCTTCACTGAGGAGTGCACTGCAATCCAGAGTCATTCCAGTGTGATCAATGCCGCGCCACTGAGGAAAGACCATGCGCGCCACAGACGAGTGATGTGGGACTTGATATTGATATTAGCTTACATGCATACCAGACATCACTGCGTGTTTCAAGGCTGCAGAGTTCACGTTTGATAGGAAAGAGATACAATGCAGCTCGGGTGTGTTTGCAAGAGACAGAATAAAGCAGTGTGTGTGTCTGTGTGTGTCTGCACGCATGGAGATGAACGTGGAGGTGTGTGTATTATCAAGTGATTGATTGGCTGCACGCATGGCTCCAAGGGAAGACATGGGGAGAGGTCAAACAAGACTGTTCCAAATAGACCTGTCGGAATCAGCCTCGGGGAGGCCTAACTGGTTAGACAAGGGCGATACTTTTTTACTACAAGTGCCCTTGCTTTACTGTGCGTGGACTGAACAAGCCCATGTATTATTCACTGGTCTCACTGGGTGATAAATGGGAGACCTCCATTGCAGAAGCAGTGGAATATTCACCAGTGCTTATCTCTTTTAATCCCATGACCGCAGGCCAAGTCACTGAATTAGTGGGCAAGGCATAACAGCGCTGCTTAAACTGCAGGGGCAAGGTTGTTTAACCTGGAGATTCATCCAAAAGCTATTTGTTTGATAAATAAGCTTGGCGATGTTAGCCGACAGTGTTCATGGAACATATTTAAAAAGGAACGCATGTGGGATTTATGCTAAAGATGAATTGCAGTTATGACCCGACACTGTATCTTTTCTGGAAACAATTTTTTTAAACATCTGCACATTAATTTTTTTTCCTCTCGCGGCTGCATTTGATCTACAACATGAAAGCCGAGCATTAGAGCGTTTGCAAGTGGACTGTTGTATTTTTAAACTACGCCATCAAAACAAATGTTATGGCAATATGTGAGTGAATAAATCACATTAAGACACAGTTCTCTCTGTGATTTGTTTTTATTAGATTTCTTTTATTCGGGGCTATAAAAATCTAACTACACTCTGTCGAGTAATTGAAAGCAGCAGGATTTTTATTTTTTTGATCCGTCATGACATGGGCCTAAAAAACTGATGATTTTCTGACAGATTTTGTGCGTATGTATTTGCATAAATGTGGATTTGTCATGCACCATACTGTGAAGGCATTGGTCCAGATTTATATTTTTATGTTTCTTGCCTGTCAGCGCTCTTATAGTTTGTTTTTTTTCTCTCCCAGGAATATATTAACCTAATTTCACTATGTTTTAACCAGTGGTGGAAAAACATTTTTGAATATATTTGCTTAGAGGATAAAACGGTTGATAGTCTGATTGTCTTTTCATGGTAAAACATGCCATGACAAGGCAAAAACAAACCCTGTGTTAGGCTGTCTCTCAGTACTTTCTGACTTCCCGATCCTATCTTTGGCTATCCATAAGCCTTTAAGAACAGCTCGCAAATATGTGCTTTTATTGTTGAAAAACTTTTGTGGAAAATCACCAGACATATCCTTTAAACAGGCAAAATAGGTAAAACAAGAGTGAAAAGTCAGGCATTCGCTGGATCGATAGCTCAAAACTGACATTCTTTCTACTAGACAAGTAAGAAAATCTACTGTCTTATTAAGTCAACCAGGTGTTGCCTTTTCATAGCACTGAGATTGGTTTACTTATCTAAATTTGGGATTCCTATGGTTGATTTTTGCTTTTGCCAGTAGTTTGTGGTAGCCATGTTGCTAACGTTAACTTTGCGTCAGCAGCACCGACAGTAATACCACAGTGAAACAAGAGTAAACAGACAGGCATTCACTCAATGGAGAGCGCTGTGGTCTTGCGTCAAAGTCTGTTTCTCCGTCAATATTTATTTACACTTACCATCAGGACTTGAGACGGTTCAAATACGGCACCCTTCTACTTGATCAGGTAGTAAGAAACCTTTCTACTTATCTGTACAACCAGGTGTTGCCTTTTCATAGCACTGAGAACAAGGTTTCTAATGTTTTTTTTTGGGGTGGGGGACAGTCGGTAGCTGTAGCCACGTTGCTAACGTTAACTTTGTGACAGCGGCACCAACAGTAATACCACAGTAAAAGAAAAAGAACACCGCTGATGGAGGAGACAAAGAAGGTCAAGGGGGAGGGTGATAAAAACTGAGGTAAATCAAGAGTGAACCGACATTCTGTTGCCCTGGGCATTCACTCAATGGAGAGCACCCGGGTGTTGTGTCAAAGTCTGTTCCTCTGTTAAAACTTGTTTATCAATACAACCAAGTGTTTAACTCAGCCTTATCATAGGACCGAGATCTGGCTTTCTAGGTTGTTTTTTTCATTGGAAAGTAGCCAGGCCTATCTTTGCAACAGCAGAGCCAATAAATCATACCCTGCAAAATTACTTGTCGCTTAAGATCATAAATAAATGAAGTAGTGGTATGAAGAAGCATCACATTTTATGATTCAAGGGAAGTACAAGTACTTAAAACTATACATACATAATACTTTAGGACAGAACTTGAGTGGATGTACTAGGTTTGGTTTCATCAGGTACAGGCTTTACCTACAACCCTTCAGTTTAAACAAAAACGTCCGTAGATTTTGATATACTCTTCTACAGCAGTTTCTCTTGGCAACTACAACTTGGAGTATAGCGGAGACAATTCCCCATCCTCCTCAGCACTCTCCCTCATATCACATCTATTTGGAAGAAGCACAATCCTACAGTGCAACTACACCGCCAGCCTTTGTTTTCCCCACACAGAAACTGGATGTCTGCCACGGAGCTTTCTAGAATACTAATGAGGGTGGTTAGCGAGTCAAAGTTACTGACCTGAGGTGTCGGGATAGAGCACAGACCAAGGAGTGGTGGGGTTGAGTGCAGCCAGACACAGTCTGCCACAGCAAGACTGGAAATGTCAGAGTTTATTACCTCTGGCCCGGCTTGCCCTCAGTCGGCTGCGGGTGATGGCAAACTGCACTCATGCTTCATTTGTCCTATTATGGGGATCTTTTTTGGATGATGAAGGCAAGCACAGAGATTCTGTTGAACTACAATCACCGCAGCAAGATGGAGATGTTTTCCATTATGTGTCACTGACTGCAGATGTGTCATTTTTTTTTTCCCTCCCCTAGAAAGCCATACTGTAGTGTATCTATGGGACATATTACCTGTCAGAGTGACACCACTCCACTGGTGTGTGTGAGTGATCTATAATTAGGTGTTAAACCCCAGAAGAAGCCCCGGATCTGGAAAGCGATGTCTCTCTTCCCCCTCGCTCGTCTCCACTCGTCCCTCCCCTCACCTGCCCTCATCGCTCTTGTTTTTTGTTCCATTTTGCCGCTGATTATGTCTCTGTCAGCCCGTATCTCCCATTTTCTCTGTCTACCATTCTCTCACTCTCCCAACTTTTTTTCCAGCATCATTTAAATTCTGCTCCACCTCCTCCTCTCTGTCTCTCCACAGGTGGTGAGGGCAGGAAAAAAAGCAACAGAAAGTAATAAAAGAGAGGGGATGATCCCCCTTTTCTGTTCCTCATGCCTTTCCATGTGAGGGTTAAAGGCTTGTCAAGCAATTAATGTAGCTCTCCGTGGCTATCAGGAGCCTCTCCTTTATAAACAAAGCCTATTCATGAGCTTAGAGATAACCCCTGTGCCTCCATCTGAATCTGAGGAGAGTAATTCCACCCCATGCGACTAATCTATCTCTGCAGCCACTGATTCCTCCTCTGTGTGGCAGTAGGAACCATTATTTTTTTGTCAGTCTGTCATTCAAATTGCAGTGTAAATCTAAAAATCCCATGAGTGCAAATTTGTGTCAAGCTCCCGATTGACCAGAAGCTTAGACTCCAATCATAGCGGTATCACAACCACTTAGTGAAATGTATGAGCAGGGATGTGGTTAAATGTAGCATAAAAAAAAAGCTGTTCACTGACTGATTTTTTTTATATATAAGCAAACTAAATAAACAAACAGACCTTAAAGGACAATTTCATACTATGTTACTTTGTTAATATTTGGCAGACCCGACCACCTTTCCAGCTTCAGTGAACAGTGTTCTGGGGACCTTATTTTCCTCTGAGAACAGCTTGATTCAGTTATTTAGTAATGGAAGAATTATTCTGTATTATTACCTCATTAATATTGTAAATATTACATTCTGATAAACTACATAGTGGCGCTTTAAAAAAGGGACAACACTGGGATAAGATAAGCCAATGAGGTGAATTGTCAATGTGATCATGACCACACATTTGGTCAGATACTGAATTGGTGACAGTAACTTTTGAGTCTCCCTCTTTCGTGATTGTAGAGATCATCTGTGCAGCCGGGTTGAATGTGCATGTGGAAGCATTCATGTTTTTTTTTCACATTCGGATCGGAATCTGATTTGGCCAACATGCGAACTCATACAAGTTTGTTTTTTTTCACTTAGTGGACTTTTACATTAAGTCCATTGAGTGAAGTATGGTCATAAACTCAGTGGGTTTTCTGATATTGAGATGATTGCTTTTACATCATGTGAAGAAGTTCTCTATTGTTGCTTTCCACTCCTCTCTAAAAATAATCTCTAAGTGAGGACAGCATGTTTCTCACTGGAATAAAATATATATATCGCCGTGCAGATAGTCGAGTGGTGGTCGAGTCCCACATATGCAGCTGACTCTGGTTCGAATCCCAGCCAGAGGACCTTTGCTGCATGTCACACTCTCTCTCTCCCATTTCCTGTCTATCTGCTGTCAAAAATAAAGGTTTCTGTGCCTGGAAACAAAACGAAACACAAATGTATCAACATTAATTTCACCACCTCAAAAAATAAAACTTAATACATTTTGCCAAATTCTTTCAAAGTCTGTAAAGACAGGGATGTAAACTGTAACACAACTGGTTGTCAGAGGCATAAAAGCTGAGATGGTAATCCTACTTTCCAATCCGGAAGACCTCCTCATAATACATGTTGCCTACCTTCATCACTTGAAGTGCTTCCTTCATTTTTATTTCCATATAACAGTGTATTTGCCAAAAGTGCATTCTAATGGGCTCAAATTGAACAATTACTGAGTGAATGTGAATGTTTGCATGAGAAAAACCAAACCATCAAGTGTAGCTAAGTGGTTTTCTGTGGAAGAGCAACATTGCCATCTATCACTGAGAAACAGAACTGCGGACACAGAAACTGACACTGAGTGGCTGAAATCAGACGGGTTTGCATGTCTGTAGGTAAAGACAATCATGAAACGCATCAAGGTTATTCAAAAGACTGCTGAAAGAATCTTATGGTGTCTTTTCTGCATGCTACAATTAAAAAAAGCTCTCAGTTAATGGGAGAACATGAGTAAAAAGTTGGATAATCCCTCAAAATCAGGTTTCTGAGGTGACACAAAGATGATCCCAAGTCAGCCAGTCACTCCCTCCTATCCCTCTGTCCTGACTGACATACTGATGGTCGGCTGACTGACATCCTCAATGCATACACTGCTGCCAGCACGGCTGCGGATGGGACCCTTCCACCGCCAGCCTGAGATTTATTCCTCAGGTAGTGTATTTGCATGGGATGCGGCAATGCTGCCATGTTGTCGGATGATAATCCTGTCCCAAACGTCCCACCGGTGCCTCTCGTGGATGTGATTTAATTTCTCCCTGCTAAATTAGTGGAGAGTGTCCCTTTATTGAGTGGCCTGTCTGTCTGTGTGAGAGATTACAAGTGAAGGTGGCGTGAGGTGATTAAACGTCACGTGGCTGCTGGTGTGTTTGCTCTGTTCCCGGGAAGGCGGGCGGCGACATCAGGGTGTGTGATGCATGACCTTTGTTTTTTATTAGCACGCATGCAAACATAGAGTGCGTCCACACCACACGAGTGTGTCTGAATGATTGAGAGAGATGGCTTTCTTTCCTTAACCATCATTTCATGCATAATGCCACAGATCTGGATGCTGCGCAAGCCTGACTGTTCTCCCCTCGAATCCTAATTCCGCATTCAGATTGGTTTATTTCGGAGACGCCTCAGCAAATCATGCCCCTAATTAATCGGAATGATGCATCGATTCCAACCACTTTCTTCCCTTTCCTGCACAATTTTCAAAGCCTTATGAGGAATGCATAAGGAAACAGACACACAATCAAAGCGGGGAACCTCAACAGAAAAAGAGCACGGGCTATTTCTGATGTAGCATTCGACTACAGCGCTTCTGCCGTGCTACAAATCTGCAGAAAAGATATCTTAATCATAGGAAAAAGGTAGCAAATACAAACAGGTGTATGCCACATCTCAAACACTGAAGTTTCACCAGGCTTTTGTTGACTTTTTTTTCCCCTGAGCCGAGTCCGTGGCTTCCCTTTCTTCATCAACTTTGACTCCCTCTCCCGCTCTCTTTTCCCTCCCTCCATCCTTTGCTCTTCAGCTCTAACAGCCCTTGACAGCTGGAGATGAAATAGAAATTTTGATATCAAACACCTACACAAAGGAGGGCTGACCTTTGATCAGCACGCCGTTTGATGTTGTGACATGAAATTTGCATCATGGGAGCGTGGGGCAGCGGACGCTACCGCAAAAAAGAAAAAGGGGGCTAATGCCAGAGCCCTGTCAGGGAGCCGCGAAGGTCAAGGGCCTATTAGGAAGGAACAAGCCCTCTAATCCCACACGAGGGCCCTGCACAGCATTTGATGTTCAATACACAGAAATAGAATAGAAAATTGAGCCCTGAGAACAGAGCGACGACAGTAAGGGTATTCATTAGGTATTAGCCCATGAGTGAACTGGAAAGGAAACGCATTATGGAATTATTATTAGATATGACATTGTGTTTAGAGCAAGACATTTGTAACCTCTGCTAATGCTGGAACAGGGCCTCCTGCTGAAAGAGAAATCTGATCATCCGACGCCCCGATTTGTTAAACTATCCGTAAAGCGCTTCAGAACTCCCAAGCAAGCTCCTCGCCAGGAATGAGAATGGACGTCCTGCCTCAGGTTTGTGGCGGGCCACTTTAGAACATATGGCGCACTCCATCTGAATGTTGTCTATTGATCTGTGGACACGTGGATCAGTGGAGCCTCTGAAGCCATTTAATTATTCAAGCCTGGCACGTCATTTTTCATGCTCTGTGCTGCTTCAGAGGACCAAAAATAAACCTGTCACCGCGCTTGTCCATCTTTCATCTGGCCTTCAGCTTGCAGCCTCATTACCTGCGTGGCACAGGTGGACACAC
>OMLP01039771.1:0-35333 GCA_900302685.1 Spondyliosoma cantharus | reverse complement strand
TATGACTGCTTCCATACTTTTTTTACAACGCCATATGGTAAAAGACGAGGGCCTGATCCTGACCGTGACAACAGAAACCAGATGGCTCTCTGTCATCCAGCGCAAACAGGTACGACTCCTCCAAACTGAGAGGTCCAACGGAACCAGACAGCCTTTGGCAAACACTGCTTGTTATGGCTGTTTTGAGATTATCTGAGGAAATTCATGTCATATTAAACAGATTTTACATTGCCCAAGTGATTAGTATTCTGTCTGACTTTGCAGACAGCTCTGGCTCGGTTTCCTCATCAGAGAATAAGGTGCTATATTCCTCCACAAGGGGGCAAACTCCCTCCAATATTTGCATGCAACCGGAGTCAAGAGTACAGTGCCCTTACTCAAACAACAGATCTGTCTTGTAAGTAAGACAAAAGTGGTTTAATTGTTTGGCTCATCCACTGTAAGTCTGACCTGCAGTTGAGTGCGTTGTTCAAACAAGGCTTTAAACCAGAGCGACTCCTCTTTTTCTTTTTTTGCTTCAAAAGCATGCATGCCTTTTCTTTCACCTCGGAAATTAATTTCCCACCCCGATACACAAACTTGGCCGTTTCATCCCCTTTTCAGTGATTTTTTTTCTTCTTTTTTTTCTTGCTCAAGGCAGGAAACGAACACAAGAGGTTTTGTGCTGCGCCGTGGTGGGGGTTGAGACCCCCCACCCCTCCCGGCGACTCAACTTGATGTTGGGAGATGAGACGGGAAACAGGTGTCACCCATGACCTTCAGTGCTCAAACACTACAGGCCTCACAATCAGGGGTGCTCTGAGAGGGGGGTGGGGGTGCTGGCCTCCTTGCGAGCCACTTTACCATCGTTCTCCTTTTCACTGAAAAATATTAGGTAACCCCACACTCCCACGTTTGTCATCAAAGATTATTTCCATCACAGTCGATGAGCGTTCAGGATTGTGTCTTTAACATCGACACTGCATTACCCGATTACACTGCGTTTCGCCGGCGTTCACCCCGATCTCACCTCGCCTCAGAAAGATGACCCCCTCAGACAAAGAAGGGAACACAAAGTAATAACCTCTAAATCCCGACGACTGGCTTATGTGAAGTCGGAGACGATTGGGAAGTCTGCTGCAGAGAGGGATAGATGTGGGAGCCGGCGGTGTCTGTGTCCTCAGCGTGTCTGTCAGCGCTGCTCCTATCGCCCACTCTGTTTTCCTCATAAGAAAAAGATTAATTCAGCAGATTATCAAGCTTCAATAAAGTACTTACTGTTAACCTGAGTTTGGGAGAAGCTGATGCCTTGTGCAGGCGTGCACGATGGGCGGTCAAACAGAGGTAAAGGACACAGCAGACACCAAGACGCGATGAAGCAATGTACAGTATTTTACTTCACATGTAAACACGCAAACAGTTTCTTAAAATAAGTAGGGAAGGATGGAGCGACAGTAGAAATGGAGCCATTAAACAAATGACCGACCATCAGAACAGAGAAGCAATGTGTCCAAATGTCAAGCTCAAATAGCTCCTGAACATTTGAAAAACTATGGTAAAATAAGGAAACTAAAATATCCATAACACAAATTTCACATGTGAAATCCAAATTTTACATTCACATTCCCACATCAATTCAGTGTTTTAACATGATTGGCTATCTTCACCTGTGCCTGTTTGTTTGTTGGTTTGTCAGCGGGATTACACAAAAAGAACTGAACAGATTTCCACCTGACTTGGATGTCAGATGGGTCTCAGCCCAGAATAGATCCTATTAACTTTTGATTCAGATCTAGATAAAGGGATGGACCCAGACATTTTTTTCTCACTTTCTTTAAAGGTGCAAAATGAGAAAAGCATTTTGGTTGAAAACATTCAGGCATTAACTACAATTATCAACAGAGTGTGAAGAAATAACAGTGACATTACGACGTCTATTGTATTGCAGAGATATCTACTGAATTTATCGCAAAAAAATAAAAAAAACAACTAGCCTCAGTGCCTTCCGGTCCAAAGCTCCTGTGCTACTGGTGTGATACTGCAAGCTGGTCAGCTAACTGACCTAACAGTAGCTACAGTTAGCATTTAGTGGTTATTCTAATGATACGCTACCCTCTATTTGTTTTGACGATGAATTAAACAGGATGCCAGTTCTTACATTTTGCACGTTTAACTTCAAGGGATAGGGCATTTAAAAAAATAGAAAATGTGTTAAGTTATCAGGAAATAATGCTTGGATCTTTATTTTAAAAATCAGGTGTATTCAGGTGACAAATCCATGTTTTTTTCAACATACGATTGACAATGTACACATAACAAATGTATATTTGTGACTTTTAATCGGCTTCCTTCTACATGTTTATTTGCCGTTGGCCACCCAGTTTCCCTTGAGAGAAGATGAAGAAAATTTAAAAGGAAAATAAATAAGGTTCCAGCACTGCTATATATGAAATGTAACGTTCATGTATATTTAACGTTCATTTGGGAGTATTTTGAGATTGTTAAGAACATAGAACCAACTAGGATAATTAATAATCTGACAAACAGCCCTGAAATTAATACATTAAGATTATGTGGGTGATTTCAGAGGAGGTAGAGTCTCCACATGACTTGCCCCCAAGCAGAGAGAGCAAGCCACAGCACATGATCCTGGATGATCCTCAATAAGTCCCCCAGTTATTCTTTGACACGTAAACAAACCCTCTTTAAAATGGCATTTTCTTCTTGATTCCACTTCCATTCATCCTGTATTTCACGTGAACAGCTGTATGTCATAGCTTTACGGCCATTATCTCACCACAGACATGACCATAGAAATCCCTAACCATTTGTCTATGGAAGGGCGCCTGTTTATGGACTAATGGTTATCCTGGTTGTGTGTCTATGGCATGAGCCTGACAGCCAACTGTTTGACACTGAGGCCACAGAGACAGATGGCAACCAAATGCCTTTTATTGCCTGCCTTTACCACTTGTGTGTCCCGATCACATCATTCATGAAGACTGCAGGGACTATATGACATGAATCGCTCTCTCTCTCTCTCTCTCTCTCTCTTTCTCTCTCTCTCTCTCACCCTCCAGGCCTTCAGCCTATCAGATCAAACTGAACGCTGTGATACAATCAGTGATTTACGCTTTTCATATTAAAAGCTGCTTCATTCTGAATCCACGTCTGAGTGCGCCATTTCCACTGTATGTGTGTATGTCTGTGTGCGTCCATACAGTAAATGTTTGTGTGTTTCTGCTTCAAAGTGTCATATTACCACGCTATGTGCTGACACAGCGCCTAGAGCTACAGGTCGCACCTGGTGTGTGTGAGCGGTTCACCAGCTGCTGATGCTTGAGTGTCAGATGCACACACACATACACGCATTCAGGCCGCACGAACACAACTGTATATTTGTTCGTTCCATTCCTTACACATGTGTGCATGTATACATGCGTCCTCGCATTGACATATGCTCCTTCGTGTCACGCATGGCCTGCGATGCATGAATGCATATCTCTACGCTCACAAGTGTAACAAAGAACGAAACACTGTGAGATACTGAATACTTTCCCTCTGGGCACACAATGAACCTAAATGTGCTCTGTTCTGCAGGTTTAATAGGTAAAATAAGTGAATTATGTCAAAACGTATAAATAAAGAATATATATATACATAGTACTTATATATAGTATTGTGGTAGTGAATGTTTTACCCACTTTAATATCCATATTTCAATATCATAATAAATTCCCCAAGATATCATCACCTTTAGATGAGCATACATAATGGAAATAGGTAAACAGCTAGCTTGTCTCTGTGCTGCAGTAACAAAACCTACTTAAAAAAAATTGCTAACACTGGCTAACAAACGCTAATGTTGGCTTGCTAACCTTAGGTCAGTACAGTATGCTGGGCACATACTGTATAACTCAGCCATTTAAAATGTTTTCACAAACTGGCAGTTGATCACGTGACACGCAACACGAACTGCGTTACACTTTCATCTCACTAACCTTGTTGGGAGCTGGAACCAACTGTCAGAATTCTTACACAGATGTAAACAAAACAATCATTTTTGACCCGACAAACATTTTAAAATGATCAATTCACAACCATAATAATGTTTTTATGGAGATGTATACTTTTTTTTATGTGTCCACATGAAAATATTATAAATATGACCTTTAAAGTCTTCTTTGCTGGTTACTAACAATCTCAGTGATGGCAAGACGCCAGGAACACTTGTTTTTATTCAAAGGTGGATCATTGTTACCTTTGGACAGAGCCAGGTTAGTTGTTTCCCTTATTTTCCAGTCTTTATGCTATGCTAAGCTCAATGGCTGCCTATTGTAGCTCCAAATTTGCCGTACAGCCATGAGAGTGGTATCTCTCAATCTTCTCGTCTAACTCTTGGCAAGAAAGTGAAAAAACACACTTTGTAATTCCCTTGAAGTATACATTTGGTTATAGTTGTAAGATGCTGTAAACCAAAAAGCCCACACCCACACACATAGCGATCTGCCATGCCCTTCATTCATTTGGTGTTTAAACTGCGATGTGGACAAATCCCCTCAAAGAGAAGGTACCTGTCGACTGTTGACCTGTAGACTTGTATTCAGGGCATCTGGCAAACGATTGATATGCCCAGTGTGGACTTATTTCATTCTCTGACTCAGTAAACAGAAGGTAGGTACATTTTAACTGTGCCTTTGTCGCACTTTGACGCTGTGAATTATCCACAACCTTCATAATTCTTACCTTGGTCATGTTCCTCTGGCTGTTTACTTTGTGTCCCAGCCAAGAACCGAGCCACAAGTGTTGAGGTTTGTACCCGTGCACACTTTTCTGCACTGATAGTGCGTTAAGGGAATTCACACATTGTCCTGACCGCTTCAAACAAGACATGCAGGATCAAAGACTGTCTGGCCTCATAACTAACACAGCGCTGTGATGCTGTCAGAGTAAAGTGCGGAGACGGCTGACATTTTGTTGCGATAACATAGCCACTTCCCGATCCTTAAATCGGACAGCAATTTGCCAAAAGTGTGTGACTCAAGTTGGAGATAAGGAATCAAAGTTGAGCTGGCACCAGTCGAGCCACCGTTGGGGCTTGAAAGGTGACGCTAGCAGGGCTACTATCACTTTATTCCAATACAGGCTAATCTAATCAGTTGTATTACAGTAAAGACAGACTGGAGGTGAAACTGCATAGACGCCAGAAGCCCAACACTCCAGAGATTAAACTCCTGTCAGACGCGACTGGAGACAGTCTACGGAGGAATATAGAGGGTGAGAGCGGCACTTTCATCTCGCCTACACGAGAGATTAACACTATTTGCAGGAGATGTGTAATTATGTTACATATCAACATTACGTTATTGCTTATACAGCCTTGTTTTAACTCAAATGGTACCTCTCCTCTAACATCTGGTGATTCACAGCATCAAATAGCAGGCCTGTTTTTCCTCCAAAGGAATTTCCTGCGTGCTCACTTCTTGTTGACACATATTTTGTTTGTGGTGGGGCAGGGAGGAGAGAAGAGGGCGAGGTGAGAGGCAAGGAAACCACCATACCCCCCTCCGAGATGGACAAGCCCCTATTATCCCCTCGTCTGCCCCCCTTCTCCTTCTCTGAGTGGGGGCTCATAATTGGACCTTTGTGCTGTGTGTGAATTCTTCGCCTGCACACACTTTCCCAGACCGTGTCCGGCCACCAAACAGATGGGGTCTGTATGCAGAGGACGCTCGCACACACTGCCCGGCAAACATACACACACGCACACAGAGTGCGTCAGTGCACGGGACATGTCACACAGCCGTGCCAGACCCTTCTCATGCCCCATTAATAAAAAGAAGCAGCACAATAACAAGAGAAGGAGTTCGAGGAGCCCTCGGCCCCTTTGCGAGGAGGCCTTGCACCCCTGAATCCGCCGGTCTCAAAAGCACAGAACATTCAATAATGTTTTTGTAACTGGGACGTTTGAAGTCATTGAGGGAGAATGCATCATTTTTTAGGGAAAGGGGGGAGAGAGAAAGACGATGGCCAAGGGTCTGTTGTTTGGCCTTTCCTTGGCTTTGTTCACATTATTGAACATTGTGGAAAGTAGCATGGCTTGGAAGAAAGCAACATATCGCCAAGGCAACCAGAGCCTGTAATTGTCTGTTAGTACTTTAGAGCTTGCAGCTGCACAGGCTCTTCTCTGACAGAGGCTGCTTTGGCCATTGGTGATAATGGCAAGGAGAGGGAGCTTGGAGCAGGAAAGGGGGGAAGGGGCACCCACTTTTTCAGTCTTTAAAAAGTTTTTCCCTCCTTTTTATGTCTTCTTCTTTCCCTGCACCCTCTCTCTCATTTCTATGGTTTGTTTCTGCTTTTCAATCACATTCCCACCTCTTCCACCGGCCCTGTCACATGCCCTCTTTACTCTTTTCACTCATTCCGTCATTCACTCCCCTTGTGTTTCTCTCACTCCCCCCTCTCTCCCTCCGGCTCTCTGTCAGGTACTACCTGTGCATGCGACGATAACCGCACAGCCAATTTGCTCCATAAGTCAGCCACTTGTTAGGCTGTCGGATCTGCTTTGTTTGGACACTCCTACCCGTCAGCGAAGGATCCCTGCGATCCATATCTCTCAAGTCACGCTGAGCCCGTTTTGTATCAACACAGTGGCAGCAAAAACATTACCTTTTCATGGGAAATCCCTTAATTGTGATTGTTACAGACAAGAGAATATGATTTGTGTCCCAAGACAGATAGCAGATAGCAGGGAATTGTTGATTTGAATGAAAGAGACAGAAAAAGCATTTATGTCTTATGACAAATAGGAAACGTCCAGCTTTTAGGCCCTGCTTCCCGCCATTTAGGAGCAAGACTTTCACCATTCAAAGCTAACGACATGATGGATTCTAGCAGGGATTTCCTCCAAATCAATAGTCATGCTTTTTTCGTATGGAATGTAGCTAAAACATCTGCTGCCCGAGGTCTGACCAACAGGTGCTGCAGAGCGGCACAGTGTCGTGAGAACACAGAGCCCGCTGGGAGCGGGGCAAGGCCAGGTGCTCCAGAGCCGTGTTCATCTGCGAGGGGAATCTGCTTTATTAAACCAAGCAGAACTGTAAACTTGATCCTGGACAGAGCAGAATTGAGCACAGGGCCAGCTCGCCCACGCAGGCTAACATTGCAACAGATAGCAGACAGGTTACTCACCAAGCTTCTTCGTATCCCGGCTTGTCTGTCACAACAGTTGATGCAAAGCAAGCAAAAAAAGATGTTTAATTTAAAGTTCTTGTAGGAAGTGTGGAACATGCTGAAAATACTGAAATAGTTGCAAGGAAACAGATTTTTCTGGCTACATGGTCTGCATGTTAGGGGGAAAATTACAGAGGGAAAACCATTCAGGGGGAAAAATAACTGAAACGACACTTCACCCAGAAATGTTTGTTTTTCCCATTTTGGCGGTATTGACATAGCTGTTCCTTCGTTCCGGCCTGTCCTGTCCTTTCACAAACACACCCAGGTGCATGTTGGGAGTGCTGCAGCCAGCCAACCTTGTCGCTGCAAGCCTTCGCCACGGCAACAAGCCCAGTGGAATTGATGATTTTCAACACTTCAACCCGAGGGAGTGTGAAGATTGCTGACAACGGGGACTGCAAGGTGTGTCTATGTCAAAGCAGAGGCTACTGCATCAAGAAGTATGATTAGAAACTGGTTTGTCGTTGCATTATCTTGAATCGGTCGAATTTCCACCGACATTCTGATTATTGCATGTTGCTCCAATTGGGTTTCGGTGCCAGAAAAGAGGTGTCAAATTTCACCGAGAGGGGAGAATTGTAAAGTCCAGCTGCTGGGCTTGACAGCTTTAGGGCACAGCTGGTCTCGGTCTGTTCGTGTGTGTGTTAGTGTGTGTGTGTGTGTGTGTGTGTGCGTGCGTGCGTGTGCGTGTGTGTGCGCGTGCGTGTGCATGCATGTGTGCGTGGGGGTGGATGTGGGCGTGTGTGTAGCTGATATGCCTGTACAAGGGTGCATTACTTATCCAGTGGGTCACATCCGTTAAGTCCATTCATTTTCATTTAGCTAAATTGTTAATAGCTGATGTAATGGGGTATGATGTTCGCCTGATAATTATGCCTTTGAAATTATATGAGGTATGAAATATTAGTGAGATGGAGATATAAAATCACTGTATGAAATTAATCATTAACAGCTTTGTGTAGAATATAATAGGACCATGTCATTACGAATATTTACCAAGGAAGATTTTGGAGATTGATTTAGGCTTTTCTAACTGGGCTAATCAACCCCCCGACCTATGGGACTACATTGGATGGATGGCGCAAAGGACGAAGTATGAGTGAGGTAAGGGGTCCGGTCCCCTGGGTGCGGTGGGGAGTTAGATGAGCCTTGGCTGTAACCCACAGGGATCAAAGGCAGCACAGTCAGACCAAAACACCGTCCTCTCCTCTGCTCCCGTCTCCTCTTCTTCTCCCCCATTGTTCTCGCCTCTCTTTCTTATCTGATCGGGCATCCACTCACTCCAATTTGCAATTCTAATGAAAATCAGACACCTGCCCTGCCAACCTTCGCCCCTCTCTGCAGATCCCTGCCACAACAACAGGGAGGAAAAAAGAGAGAGAAGAAAGAGGCAGGGAGAGGCAAAGGAGAGTGGGAGAGAGCCCCTATCAGAAAAGGGATATAATGTTACTGGTAGATTGGATTGTCAGATGGCCCAGTGAGAGGAGAAAAAATGGTCTCTTTCATTCTGGGTTGCTGTGACAGAGGTCTTCTCACACGGTGAAAGAATCACAATATGATGTTGGCTGTAGGACTAGTTGGGGGACCTAATCACCCCCACGGGAGGTCTAACATCGGGGTGATCCTTCCATGTTGGGGGAAGAGGTGGTGATGTTATGAAGTCCACAAGGATTGTAAAGCCTTCAGCACTGATATGCATCGACAATCCTTCAGATATCACCTCCGGAGTGTCATTTCAATTGTGTCCCCTTAAAGCTTCATTTATGAGCTGGTATCAGCGCGGCTGAATGCACACCGTATAATGTTACAGAATGTGTAACACCGGTTAAAGACAGTGTTCACGCCGAACAAGAGTTCACTGTGTATTCTCCCCATTACCTTACCTCATCTATCACTGCACACAATCTGCACCTCTCCCTGGCCCGAGCTCACTCGCTGATAGCCAAAGGTTGAGAGTATCAGCAGCACTAAATGGGCCCTTTAACAGCCAGTAGACTAAAGAGAGGAAAAGGAGCAGGTGGGGAAGGAGGGAGGTCAGCACGATGCTATCAGTCCATTACAGACCCCCCGAGGACAAAAGCAACTTCTCTCCCTTTCAGCCTGGCCTAGTTGTGGCCAATGCAAGACGACTGCGCTCCACATATGGGTACCTACCTACACAAAGAGGCCTTGATACAGGTGTCAAAAGGTGCCAGTCATTTTGACTGGTCTGTGTGCTGAGTTCAACCCTTGTTTTAGGTTACTTTCTACTAAGGAACAAAGCGACAGAGGCCCCCAAAGGCCTTCTTCTACCTTGGCCAGTCAATGGAAAGACCATTCTAACTCCACCAGAGAATGGATACCTGACACAAACCCAAGGGCCTGCTGGGACCTGTCAAGCCTGGCTGGGTTTGGACAAAAACTTAGAAATGATGTCCAGGTTAGGGTCACATTTGGTTATGTCAATTGATAGTTCTGTTTGAGTATCTGTGTGAGCATAGATATAAATTGTATGTATATATATTTTTTTTTAATTTTATATCTATGTGCTTAGAATAAAGCCTTTTCTTGGCCATCTACACTGTATAATGTCTGTATTCAGAGTAACACAAACATTACCTCAAGTTACATTTACTGCGTCAGGCAAGTCGGTTTAGGGCGTAAAAAACATCGGTTGCGTTCAGGTTGGGATTACCTGAGGTACTGCTCTCTTGGACTGGAGATGGGTTTGGACAGAAACATGCGTTCAGAGCCACACTCTAGACCGCACCACGTGTAAGGTTGATGATGTATAGACCAAGGCTTAATCCAATACACCCCTTGCCTCTACCACTTACCCCTACCCCTACATTTTGCACGTTCACATCTAGGGGTAGGGTGACGTGTTTTGGCTACCTGTCCCTTCAAAAAGAGATTTTTCAGAGGCACAGTTCAAACTGACGGTTATGAGGAACTCTCTGCCATTTCAATGTGTTATGGTCCTTTTCTTTATAACAATCACAAAACAATTTCTACCAGTTTGTTGATGTTCACTGGCTAACTACCGAGCTAGCTAACATTACACTGTCATAGTTCTTGATGCAGGGATTTCCTGCCTGGAAGTTATTATAAACAAACATTTGGATTATTTCTATTGGAATTTACATATTAGTTGGATTTAGATCCTGATATCTATTGACATTCAACATTTGCTGTCGCCATTAGACAGCATGTTTAAACATTCAGATTTATTTCGGCTTCAACCTAGTTAGGCCTTTACTTTGTTCCCCTCCCAGCAACCCCAGTGCTAATTCACTGGGACAGAGAGAAATGTTTTTGTGTGAGGGGCCTAGGGGACAGCTAAGAAAAAACAACACACCTGTTTCCCCCCTTTTAATGCCTTCCACACCCCCTCCCCTTGGAGCAGCCACTGGGGCATGGAGAGTGGATTGTACCGGTGCTTAATCCAGACGGGCGAGGACAGTGGTATTGTCACCCATTTAGAGGGTGCCGGGGACACGTGGCTCACCCTTTAGCACGCTTGAGGGGGTATGGGTGAAGGCAGGCTGCGGGCCGCAGTGGCAGGTGCTGTGACGGATGTCCTGTGGAGTGCCAAAGCAAACACAGGGAGGCGAGGTGGGGTCAGGGTGGGGCAGTCAGAAGGGTAGAGCGGGTATGGGGAGATTAGTGTGCTACGGCCCTGCCCTTTAGAGAGAGGAGAAGGGGGAGGGAGAGAGGTGCGGGCAGTGAAAAAGAGAGGTGTCAGGACACAGGGTCACATTCTGCTGCATCATGCCCGTGTGTTTTCAAGCAATGAATGACCTCAGAATAGAATTGAGTATGTAATAATGCAAGACAGAAAATGACAAATGACCAAGTCAGCTTTAATTTCTTAGCCAAACATAGAGGCGATGCTGGAACGGCAATCAACTCTTCATCCACTCGGACTTGTAAGACATCTTTGAAGTCCGGATCCAACTTGCAGCAGCAGTGGGAGGAAGTATGAATCAGGTAGAGTTTCACTTGCCTCATGTCCTCTAATGGCCCACCCAATCACCAGGACATGAGCATTACACAGAACATGTGCACAGGAAACCTGGAGGTATTGCTGTTACACAACAGAAACTGGATACGCCTTGTTCGCTAACCTTGGGTCCCTGTCCTGCCCTCAGCCCCCCTCGCACCATTATAAGGGCGACGAAAGAAGGGCACAGAGAATGTGTGAGCTTCAACCTATTCTGGACTGAACATTGGCCAGCAGCTCCATTGGCTGAAAGGACATATGTGTGGATGAAAGGTTGCAGGGAGGTTGTGGAGAGTTTACATTGCAAGCCAAAGGTCCCAGAAACATCTGGATACGTCTTTAATGTTACCATGGCAATGATATGCAAGGGAATAGGGCGTTGAGTTCGGGATGTCTGGAAGAGGAGCAAGAGAACGGGAGCCAAAGGTTAGCCTGTAGGCTTGATTTTGATCAGGCAGATCTTGGGGCCAAGACAGCCTCTGTCTGTCTGAGTGTTGAACTGGGCTTTTGAGAGGTGGCCTGTCTGTCGAGAGCTGTACATTGAATGGAAAATGCATGGGAGAAATACCTGACTTCAAAGGTGCTATCCATTCTTTACTTGTGGATAGGGCATTTATCACAGTGGGAAACAGGAATGAGAGTAGTGGTGGTAATATGACTTCCTGTTGCCTTGACCTGACCATGGCTCTCAGGGATCCTCCTTGTCCAGAGAATTGTTACTTTATTCTGTTGTTCTGTCTTTAGTCAGTCTGTTAGTCAGGATCTCTTGCTATTCAACATTATAATTGCTGGATGCTGGATTGCAGGAGTATGCCTGAAATAACACCTGCAACATGTGGAGAGCAAAGTGTTGAGAGCATATACCATTACCAAGTTTTTTTTTAAATGCTGGTAAACTCTGGTCTATATATAGGCGATTGGCTCCTTTCCTATTGCCAGTAGATGATTTGCCTTTCAATTTTAGTCCTGTTGTGTCACATTCAATGCAGCAAATGCTCCAGAAAACAGGAAACAGTAGAAAGCAGTCACTCTTTAAAATTCAATGCCGACTGAAAGATATTCGGCCGCTGCTTGAATGGAGACGGATGGAAAAGTATTTACGCACCAATGTCCAGAACTTCACTCACGTCATTGCATCACGCTGTAAAAAAGGGCACTGATGATTGTAGCTGAAGCCAATAAATACCTATGACTACTGCAGAGTCATTTGACCTAGGAATAAATGCCGATTGTACCCTTTCCCACTGAAGACAAAAGCCAGATGTTAGTGGGCTTTTTGTCCAGAGTGAATCCAACAAGCATTTCACTTGATGCATACCAACGCCTTTACTCCATCTTGTATAAAGTGTCATCATGTATCCACGACACACTATTCCAAAACCAGGATGTCCAGTCAACCAAGAAGTACATGAGCGGTAAACATGAGCCGAGGAATGTCTGATAGAAGTTCAGAGGTCAGGACGAAGCATGCCTTGGCAGGGACAGAGGGACATAGCCACCTGGTCATCTGGGTTAATTATAAATGTTGCGGGCCACAAGGGGGGAAGATGAGCTGGACAGCTGTCTCTCCAGACACACATATAAACACACACACACTCAGGATCACGGCCCATATGCAAGGTCCGCTCCGCTTAGCACCAGATCCCAGGGGTCCGTCGTGGCTGAAAAGCCGTCCGCCACAGCCAGGTGGAACTGGGGAAAAGTTCACCATCACAGCCGCCAAACTCTTCTTTACTCTCTCTCTCTCTCTCTCTCTCTCTCTATCTCTCCGTCTGTTTCTCTCTTAGAGCCTCCCACAGAAATACAAGATGAAGTATGTTCTTTGGATTCATCTGCTGTAATTCCCGGGTATTCTCATGACTATTCTGATAGGAAATGGACCTCAGAGGCCTGCTGGAACAGAGAAATTACTGATTTATCAAGAGTTAGATATTGTAGATCAGACGGTTAAATGTGCTGTGTTGAGATTACTTGTTGAGGGGTGAAATTCTTGCTATTCAATGCTTAAAAAAAAAAATCAATCTTTTGTCTCAATGATAATTTCAACTAGAGTTCTTTCAGTAATGTATCTGAGGAGGGGGTTCTACCTACATGTCCCCAGACCACAGTCACAGATAAACAAACACTGAAGATGTTCATAATCGGGCCTCCTGCATTCAAATAGCAATTTGTCACAAGCTGTGCCCATGGGGCTCTATGCTAATAGGTTGTGCTTGGTTTAATTGTGAAGTAAGTGGGCTGAAATCGGAAACCCCACAGGTGCGGCACACACCAGCACTGACGGTGCAGTTTGGTCGTGACATGATGATGAGCCTCGCAGCAACAGGAGGAGGAGAGAAGAGGAATAGAGAAAAAGCGCCGGAGAGACGGGAGAGGATGAGTAATGGTGAAGGTGAAAAGTGATGGCTAGGGATACGTGTTAAAGAGACACCAAGAGGGTGAGAAATATGAAATTGAGAATCAAGCGAGAAATGGAGTACCGGTGATCATTTGCCAAAAGAGACTGATACTAGCCATATGTCTTCCTCACAGGTTGTGAAACTGGATACACATCGGATTATGAATATCAGTCATATTCAGCACCTGTGTTTTTACTCGACAATATTTCAGTGGCTGGGTGTTGATGACAGTAAAATGATAAGGCTGATTATTTTTTGCTGATCTTGTACAGAAAGCAAAACGAGCTGCTCGGGACATCAGACACACAGGGACTGAAAAATTATACTGTGGTCCCAGCTGATGGCAAGTTACATGAAATATGTCTCAGCTCTCTCTGCCAGATACAAGAAATCTAGAAAGCAGACCGACAAGCCGAGCTTGAGCTTTTGTGGAGCCATTGTCCAAAAAAGCGCTGACTGCAGAGAAACAGTCCCCCCTCATATGAAAGAGCTTTACTGTATACAAGTGTCCAGTCGCTGGAAAAGCCATCGCAGTAAAGTGGAGGAGTAATCCTGGCAGGGCCTGTCTTTTCACTTAGGAAACCCATAAGAATCCAAGCCTTGAACAGAATGCCTCCCCTGACGCCCATAGCTGAGATAGCAAAGACGGCACTGTGTTTGAAATAAACACAAAACCCATGTCCACTGGGCACAATAAGACTCATGCTGGCTTAATCACTCTCATGGCTACAAGGGAATACTTCCTTCACGTTGCAAACATGTGTGTGTGTGTGTGTGTGTGTGTGTGTGTGTGTGTGTGTGTGTGTGTATGAGTGCTGTTTGTGCATTTTAAAAAACATCTGACTTTTCATGCAAATGGAAGTGTACATTTGACAGATTTTTCCTTCAAGGACACATCACATCAACGTGATACCCTTCCTCCAACCTTCCCGCTACATGAATGCCAAGCCATAGGAAGGAAAAATCTGCCGCTCACTTTTTCGCTTGTCATACCAATCTGCTTCTCTTGAAGTCTGATCCATAAGGATCAGCACACTTCACGCTAATGTTGTTTGTCAGACCCGAGCAGAAGAACATGCTTAGCCTTTCATTTCCAACCACACAGTGACAGCTGGGGACAATCTGCTGTGTATCACCCATGCCAACCCACTTCTTCTCACAGGCATCTGCCTTTGAGAAACGACAATGTCACCTGTCACTCATGACCACCATTAAACCAATCAGGGCCCCCGGGAGATCTGATTAGGTGGGCCTGCCAGCATTTAACTCAGGAAGAAAATGAAATGCCCTGCTGTTGTCCCTGCTTATCGTGGTTGAAACCCGCTGTCAACGGTGCACAGAAGTTGGCCAGGGACATAAGATGGATAAGAAGTCTCAGGTAGAGATGTGGTCTGATAGAAATGTTTCATGGATTCATTCTGAAATGTGTGGGGTTTTGATAAATTGTGCTCTAAGTGCTCAGAAAGGATCAATAAAGTAATTTACTTGATGGTAAGTATGACAATTCTTGTTTTTTCATGTGATTTTCAATCTTGGCAAGACTAACAAACTGAAAGTACAGCAAAGTGGAGTGAAGGATCCATCAACCATAAAGTGCACAATTAAAAACAGTTTCATCTTCCTTTTAAAACATTTAAAATGAGCACTTTGCTTGTGTCACAACTGTCTTTAGTCAGAGTAGCTGGCCTCGGTCCCCTGTCACCCAGCTACAGCATCCAGCCACAGCCAAACAAAGCAGAAGTGCCGATCAGCTGCAAGTTGAGCCCAGCTGTTGCTGGGGCCGGGAGACATGGAGCAGAGAGTAGGGTGGGGTGGGGCGACTAAATGTCCAGTGCAAGGAGAAGGGAAGGGGCGGCAGTAAGGTGGCGGTGGCGGTGGGAGCGCAGAAAGGGAATACAGGGGATGGAAGGGATCAGGCTGGAGTGTTGGATGAGGGATCAGGTGATGTTTGGCCAAGGCCTGAGGAAGTATCATATGCGACACCTTCACGCGAGAAGGTTAGTCCGGGCTGAGGCAGCCTCCTGGACCACAGGCCTCAGGAAAAGCTGACGGATACACATACACAAGTGCGAATAGACAAATACACACACATGCACACACAGAGACTCTGCTCACACACACACGATGATGAATCACATTCTCAGCAAAAGTCCCATTCGCCAGCGCACACACTCATTGATTAGTCCATACGGGCTAGCACAAACACAGCAGTCTCTAACAGCTGAGTGGAGAAATTGGAGGGCTCCACCCAAACAAAGCTTAGCAGGTCACAATCAGTTCAATAGTCTGCTGTCCCTTGCAGGGCCCTGGGACAACAGGACCTTTGAAGCATGGGCAAAATCCTAGACACTCATTTATAACCTCATCAAAACAGATGTTACACTCATGTGACAGCAATTTTTGAAGCAGGAAATAATACGATAATATAAAGCAGAAGTTAGTCAGAAGACAATTGAAACATTTGGCATATCAAAAGACAGGCGTTCCATGTGATGCAGGAAGCATTCCTACTGCTGCAGGGATGAAAGGATCCCATTAATCTTGAGTGTCAGGTCATGTGCATCCATCATTATGCCAAAAGATGAAAAGCTCACTTTCTATTTTATCTGAATATCTATCACTTTCATCCATCTATCCATACTGGATGAGCTTTAGCACTTTTATTGTGAATTTATGACAAAGATATTTCTGCTGAGCTTACAGAAACTCCCTGTCCTCTGGGTCGAAGCGTCCAATCAGCAGGTGGTGGTCTGGCGATTGACATCTGAGCGAGATGCGATCACAGATAGCCCTCCCTCTCGATTCCACCTGGAGCTGGCCCGGCGCTCGTGACTGACAGCCCTGCTCTTAATAATTCATCTGGCCCTGGGTGTCTGAAGGTCAGGAGATCATCTGCTTGGGCTTGGGCGCTGAGGAGAGGTGGCACTGTCATCAAATATTCATTGACCTGCTGTACTCCCCATACACTCTCAAAATACACAATCTCCTTCGCTAAACACAGCACAGATTCGCACCCAGCAGCTTCAGCGGAATAGCAACAGCACTGATACTGTTAGACTGTGTGTGAGGGTCACTGGTGGTGAAAGTGGGGTACAGAGGAGTGTGGCTGTGACGATGTCTGTATGTGTGCCCAGTGTGTGTTTTGCTTCGCGCGCATAAGGATTATGAAGCAGTGAACAGAAGTAACTGCTGATGAGCCAGGGTGTGATCCATTTTTAATTATATAGCCAGATGGAAAATAGCACCACACTCGACGTTACAATGCTGTCAATCCAGCATTTTGTGCGATCACAGAGCATTAATGAAAGGGATAGTCCAGTATTTGCCAATCTGTATATTTTTCCTCACATTTTTGTCCATTATCACTGTTGGTCATAACAGTTTACTCACACACTCCTTTGTATACATTTGGGAAACTTGGACTCCAGCTAGGATGGCTCCACTCGTGGATAGTCGATATCTATCTTTTCAAAACACTTGTTTACAACAGAGATCATCTCAGTCCCAGGAGAACTTTCTGCTATTTTTCCTTTAAATCAATATTTACGGATGCTACAGTTAGAAAACCATTTGCTTTGTGTAGCAGATGAGTCGCAGCATAAAGTGACAAGAGTGAGGAGAGCTGACTGACAAGACGATGGCGTTGTTAAGGAAAAAGAAGGAGACGTTTACGAAGTGTATGTAATGTTGAAACGGTCGCAGTTTGGTTTGGCAACACATTTACTCGCCTGATTTTGCGAACTGATGATGTCCAATAAGTTAAATACGTTACGTCTGTTTACTTATGGGTCTCCTGGGAGAAAGTCCTGTGTCTGTTTGACCATCATCCCTTACTGTCGCCCTGCTTGGAGTTTCTCACTCATCAAATATGCGTCATTCATGAAATTTTTTATGCGTGATATTTGGACGTATCTATTTTACACAGATTTGACTGGGATGGACTGGTGCATCACCTGCATGCAAAATCTGAACACCCCATGCTCATCAGAAAAGCGTCCATTAGGTTGACTATGCAAGCAGCTTATTACTACCCATATTTACATTTCTCGTGAGGCGGTAACCTCTAGTGGCCGCAGTATGTATCACGGCAGCAAAGGAGGAAGTCAGGTAAAGTAGTTTAAAGAGAGACAAAGTCTGCATAGGCTGGAGGTTGGGGACGGTTGGTTGAAGGTGAAGCAGAGGAGTTTAACCCAGGAGACTGCTGTTCATGTCTACAACAGTGAGCTATATTTGACTTACTGACGTAGCTAACTTACACCACAAACAAAGCATAACTTAAGTGACCGAACAGAAAGTACATATGTAAAGTTATTCTATGCCAAACCTCAATATCTTCCTTAACCTAATCAAGTGGTTTTCTAGCCTAAACCCAACCAATCGCACGTCAAAGATCTGGCAAGCCTGTGGCTGGAACACTGAAGCAGTCATGCTGTTTTTGGAGTCACTGGCAATTATACCTAATGAGTCGTTTAGTTATGAGGATGTGTTGATTTGGTATTTGTTGTTACTTGTATGTGGATTAAAGGCTGCCTGACAACAGTGGTGGTGAATGGAATCTTATTATGACCAAAGTACAGTATGTATAAAGAATTCTGGAAATCTCCCTTTAATGAAAATATCTTTCATACTTTCAGCACACACACAAACACACACACACACATACTTTTTCCACATTATTTGTCAATTTAATTTTGTTATTGAGAGTATAATGAACCTCCAAAAATTTGCAGCCAACCATCTGACCTATGACAACCCAAAAAGTCACATCTCTGGTTCCAATTCAGAGCGAAGTGCTGTTCATATGAAATGTCTTGTGAGCAGCAAGAACCTCCATATGTGGACATGTCTCCACCAGTCAAGCCCAGCAGCTGTAGAGACGCCAGCAAAACTGATGACCTAATGCTAGTCCTGCTTCATCATGATCACTCCTGGAGGAACATGCAGCACACACATACACATACACATACACACACACACACACACACACACACACACACACACACACACTGAAACACACATCCCCTCTCTGCAGCCAAGGCATTACGCTCAACTCACTCCCTTTCAGGCAGGTGCTGCTGTTGTTTGTCGGAGCATTTGGCAGCATAGTCTTGGACTGCAGCATTTCGGTGCATCTGTATCAGCTTGATACGAGCAATTACGTGTTCCTAGTGGCACGCTGCAGGCCCAACTGTTCTGTTCCAGTACAAGGTTTCTCAATCTGAATGGGGAGTCAATTTATGTTTTATGCCTCTTAAAGACTGTTTACACATGACAGAATAGTTTTCGTAACTGCATTCAATATAGTTAGTGTGTGTGTGTGTGTGTGTGTGTGTGTGTGTGTGTGTGTGTGTGTGTGTGTGTGTGTGTGTGTGTGTGTGTATGTGTGTGTGTGTGTTTGCACTTGCTTATGAAACTGCATACTGTTATGGACTGGATGTGAGTGCACATACAGTGTGTGTGGTCCTTCGTGTGGTTCTACCACAGCACCTAGGTGTGAAAGAAAACAGTGTGTTTCCTCAAGGTTTTTTCCGAGAATGAGCCACACAGCAACATTTTGAGGCTCTGCTGCTGGTTAGAAAAATCTGCATTTTACACCTTAACAAACCAAAGTGAGGGAGTCAGGGCACGGAGGGAATATTGATACACGTACATGTGTGACTAGAGTGAAAGTGTGTGGCTGTGTGTGCATCTCTCTAACAATTACAGTCGGCCTGAAAGAGGCTTTGTAAATTGCAACGTTGACTATTTATTTAATTCATGAGGTGAGACGGGGATTGTTTATCATGCTGTAGGTGAGTGAATATCTGCCTCAGATTGAGTCCACTCATGCGTGAGTGTGGAGTAATTTTCTCCCGCTTAAAGACTGATGAGTTGCGCATGTTCGAATAGAGGCATGCACGCTGGAGGTGGATGTGTCCAGAGTGACACAGCTGGTGTGGTGCCAGCAAGTGGAAGTGGGTTTTGGGGGAGGGGGGGATTTAAAGAGGAGAAGAAAGGAGAGAACGTACTCAGTCCAGATGTCTCCTGTTCACAAACACATGTACCTCAGTTAACCACTGGGGGCACACATCTGTACAGCTTTCAAACCTTTGATCAGCTCTCAAAGTTGTTTCATGAAGGATGTCAGCCTACATATTAACATCGGCTAACACAGCTCCCGTCACAGCTTGTATTTAAATATTTATAACACATTTAAACACCAAAGTGTTGGGCTGATGTTACTTTAAAATATGTATATATAAGGGTGCCATGTAATGCGCTGTTGTTTTACATCCAAGCCAAATACTTTGTTACATGGGCTGATCAGAAAGGTTCAAAAGCTGGTGAGATATTTTGTTTGCTGCTTCTGCAGGCGATGCCACAGTCACATTGACTGGCTTGATGAAAACATTTGAAAACATATTAGAAAACCAAACACAAAGATTTATTCAGCACAGAAATGGCGAGCTGGTAAATACAATCTGCATGACTAGGGTTAGATACATTCAAATTTGAACCGATAATGGTACCTGGAATTCAGTAACCAAGGGCACCTTTTTTCAGTACTGTTTCTGTAATAACAAAAATGTCTTTTCTGGTTGAAAAAATTAACAAATACAAACGGACATTGCTTCAAAGGAGGATCCTGTTAGGGAAGAAGTACTGGAAGCAGCTGGATTAACAGCTTTTACTCTGTGCATTACTCAACCTGGATACCTAGACTGAATTGTAGAAACTGATGGGCAGAGCAGAGCATTGGACTATATTAAAAATATCAAAAGAATCATTAGTAACAAATATTAGAGGGCAGCAATATGCCGTTGCATCATCCAGTCTGTCTAGTTCAGTGGTCCCCAACCACTGGTCATTTGGTACCAGCCGCAGAGAAAGAATAAATACGTTATATTATTTCCGTTATATTGACGATCATACTCTGAAAGTTGTTTTATTTTGAAAAATTGTTTCTCTTTTAATAACATCTGTCTGTTCCTCTTGTCGCGCTTCACATGTACGTGTTTCAGTCACATTATACCCCAAAAAATAAGCCCGCAAGCTAGCTGAAATGAGTGGAAAACAAATGTCTACGGAGAGCTGCTTTGCAGACAGAAGAAGAGCCTCTGACTGCCAAGAAAAAGGAAGCTACGTGTAGGGAGATTGACAACTGTCAAGTTGGCTGCTACAGTGGAGCTGTGGGGATGGCGAGTGGACAACTGCTGGAGACAGCAAATGACGGTGGCCATAAAGTATGTTACCTAAGTAAGTTACGGAGTAGACTGCAGAAGGGAACACACTTCGGGTGTGCACTTTGTGTTGACACGTTTGTTGTATGATTGCGTTTCATTTCCGCGTAATCAAGCACCCCCCTAATGCTAATGCTTTCATACAGAGGATTCGGTCATATGAAAAAAAAACTCACATACTGTTTTTCCACACTAAACGACATGCTGCTAAGGAATTTTGGACATAGCCAGTGGCTACATTTTGGATAACCATAAGATAATGTCAATCAAGACAGTTGAAAAATCCCAGTTACCTCCAACAACAACCTCACCAGCTCGTTAATTAAATACATAAAGATGTTAGAGAAGATGTCAATGTTTCATCATTCATCCAGGAGGGTTCAACTCTCCGTCAACGAGCGCAGCTGGCTGCAGGCGTGGTAACGTTGCAGGCTACCAAATCCAGTCCACTCTTTGGCTTTAAGATAGATTTATGATGGATAAGGTGTTTCCTTGGGTTAGGGTTAGTCAACTTTGCAGATTGCAAAAACTGCAGTATATTGCAATGTGTAATATGTCTCTCTTTCTCTCATTAACATTACTATTAATATGGGTTACGAAATCTGAAAAAGTAGGCACCAATTGATTTACTGTTAATCAGTACTCAGTAATACTCAGCAATTCCATCAGTCCTCACAAAGGTACCTTAATGATTATGTGCAATATGTTTGAGGCATGCATAACGGTTCTAGCACAACATGTAATCTGCTTGTTTTATATGTGTACATATATTGTACATGATAAGCTTGTTTTTTTTTTTTATCTAAAAATCCTCAAAGCTTCAGACAGACATCACTCGTGCTGCTTCTTCTGTCACCTCACAAAAATCTAACAAATTGTTGCTGCATTCAGGTGTCCAGGGAACAAGCGTGACAAACGACTGCGCATTGTGTGAGGATATATGGAAGATATGAGCAGTTGTGCCAGAGCTCAACGGATGGAGCCACAGGTGTTAAACAGCTAAGCGCTTTAGCTGCTCCAGGGGAAAAGATGTTATTGAGGCTTCTCAAACAGACCCTCTCTGCAGGGCAACTCAAAGCCCAGGGGTCACGGGTCACCGTGAGCAGCAATGGAAGCCATTTGTTTGGTTGTCATGGCTCAACAGGTGAGCCCTGGGTGGGGGACCAGGCTTCTCAAAACATCTCACCCGGCAGGAAAAAAAATAGCACCACAGGCTCAATATCAGGAATGTCAACCACACACGGTCACTCACTCAGCACACACGTCACAACAACCCGTGTTTACCCTTATTCCACCCCATGTTCACACTACTCTGTTTGCTTTGTAGCTTTGTGAGGGAAGGCTCCAAAAAATGCTGAAGCAGAGAAAAGGAGAAAAAAATTGGAAAGAACAACCACGGCCACCATCGGTGCACAGCTCTGTGCTTGTTTTTGTTTGAATGTCACAGGGTCGGGTTTTGTTTCTTCTCGTCTTTAGTTGGGGGAGACACCAGAGCTGCACCTGTGCTTCAAGTGCCTCCGGACTGGTAGCTGCCCTCTAGCTGGGTTGTTTTGTATAAGATCCAGCCTAATCATCACATTGAGCATGTTGCTGCACACATTCCTCCTCCCTTCGGTCTATTGTACACACTGTGTGGCCAATGAAGCATTTTCTATAGAAGCTGCACAGCTCATTTATACAGCTTCTGGGACACTTCCATGTCTTCACAAAGACGGCTGATTGCTTGTTGGCCACAAGTCATCTGAACTTAATTTTGAATTATGTTCTACAATTATGGCCAAATGATTTTGTGTGAATGGTTGCAGTGTCCAAATTAATTTATATAGAATGGAGCATGCTAAACAAAGTGTTCACTGTAAATGTAGGATTTCTGATTCAGCTGTCAACGCAACACTCTTTGTCTTCAATTAGCAATTTAAGACGCACCAATCCACTTTTTCTTTCAGGTGCGATCCAAGTCCAATAAGTTAAATAGGCTTTCCATACAAACAAAAACAGCAAATTGCTATGGCAACTCCTTTACATTTTGAAAAACTTGAACAATTCAAGCGCAGAGCGATGCATTATCTAAGAAGTACTAAGAAGATTTCTATAGATGAGTTCAAAAGTAATGAGAATTTCAAAGAGTGCAATGACAAACTATCAATCAATTAATCAGACTGTAGAATCTGGATTGGTATGTAGATTGATCACATCAGTCTGATATTGAATGAGTGAATTACTTATTGATATTGGATTGGATTGTCCCAATTCTACCAGCAATAACATTAATTAACCAAATACACATACTCAAGCGCTTAAGATATTAAGAGTTTACTCACAATCTATATGATCTACTGAAATATAAATATGTTGCATTGCAATAATAATAATAACAATTCAACAGAAAATAAAGTACTTAAAATGTGTCTCCTCTTCAAACAGGGACAATAATAACATGTTTTTTATGCTTAAAGCTTCACTAATGAAGATATTAAGATCATATTAACAATAGATCAAATTACTATGAACGATGAACCCATGTAGTATTAGAATCTGTTTGTGCACTTCCCCTGAGTTCTAATGACAATTTTGGGGGTTTTCAGCTCATTGTTTTGTATTTAGGACCTGAAGGTGGACTCTTGTCAACCTCACTTCTAGATGCAACAGGCAACTTTTAGCAAAAAGTTCTGATAGATCCACTGTAAACTACCCAATCAGCACCATAAGGTAGACAGACACTTAGCAGCTAGCTTATTAACCAACACATCATCATACCGAAACAAATAAATAGGTCAAATGCCAGTGACTCCCAAAACAAAATATAACACCGTTCCCAAAACAACATGGTCATTACTGCATAGCAGTTTGCTCAGTTTTAGGCAAGAAAACCACTTGGTTAGGTTCAGGAAAACATCATAGCTTTGGGTTTAAATAGCTACAAATTACGAATGTACCTACGTTATGAACAGAACGGACCAATGACTACCTCCTTCAGTGCTGTAATACTTACTATGGCACCTAGAGATCGCTGTCTAAATAGAAACTGAAATAGAGCTCATAATAATCTGATGAGTTGATGAAGCCCTAACCAGAGCTGTAGGAGTAAATGTAGGTCTTACATTCATCAAGTAGCCAAACAAACAAAAAAATCTAAATAAATGCTAGTGTAGCTTCATGTCTACTGGATGTCTAAACGGGCAACTGTCTGCTAATATAAATAAAGCGATGATAAGCTTTGTAAGCAGCTTGTTCAGTTGCCCCCAAGAAAACAAAAAACAGCTGCTTTAAATACATTCTGCTGTTCGAGAAAATGCACTTTTGCAAAACCATCTCTGCTCAAGTTCTACTTGCTTTTTCTGGAACTTGCCATTTCATCAAATGATCGTCAACATGATGAATATGTTGGAAAGTTTCATTACTACAAAATTAAGGAAGATGTCCATTAGAGGACTTTGAGTTTGTTTGAAGAATAAGCTGTTGAATGCCAGACCTTTTTTTTTATTTCATGGAGTAGTTTATTTTTTACATTTTACACCAACTACCATGACTTAAACCACTTATCACTTTTTCTGCCACCAACTACCAGATGAAAACGTGCATTCAAAGATGTAATTTAGGCTGCCTAATGGTTAACTCAATATATCCTGTGCCTTCAGACAGCAGATCAGTCGACTAACAAGCATGAAGTTATGGTCCCAGGCCGAACACGACAGCGCATTAGATGAATTATCTGAAGGGTCCGTGACTATTTCAAAGCTGTAAAAACAAGGCGGTACACATGAAAACATCTGTTTTGTGTGTGTGTGTGTGTGTGTGTGTGTGTGTGTGTGTGTGTGTGTGTGTGTGTGTGCGTGTGTGTGTCTGATTGTGAGAGAACCAGTTCAGACCAAGAAAAATACATGGGACATCATCATCTCAATTTTCGAGCGGTCCCCAGGCTGAAGTGAACACACACACACAGATGTCCTACTCCGTCCCGTCTTGATGGGCTCTGCAATAGAGATAATTGCATTTAAATGCAGCCGTTTAAAGATAAATGAGCAATAGGGAGTAATGACGGCTTATTTCCCATCTGTCTGTGCATCGCTCTGCAGCTGAACCTTGTGAATGAACATCAGTGTTCTGGGTGCACAGGACTACTTGAGAGCCACAATTTATCTTATTTCAAGCACGTAATATCAAGCAGCATAGAGTCTGTGTTGCACCCACAGAACCATCCCGACTACCAGGGGTTAGAAAAATCTCACCTTGAAAATAAAAGCGATATTTCCATGCTAAAAAGAAATGTGCAGCAAACAGGACTGAACAGCAGAAAGGATAGCCTTGTTGACTGTTGTTACCACAACAGTCTTCCTGGTTCTGACTCATGGGCCTGTAAACCAGATAGTGGGCGCAGAGTGTTTTAAGGGGGACTTAATGCTTTGCAGGTTGATTGAAACCAGTCCATTGACATGCAGGAGAGCGTTGTTGGGTAATTGAAAAAGCAACTGTGCAAAGGGGGGAAAATAAAAAAGAAGGTCCCGGGCCGAGCCGGGGAGGCCCTGAAAAACATCCTGCACACACTCTTAACAGAAACTTAACGGCTTCTCCCTGAAAGAGCGTGGGAGAAAATGGCCGCCTGGAGCCTCGGCCACCTGCGCCTGATGCGTTACTCTGTTTTTGTTTGACTTGGTTTCATCTCTTTTACCGTCTGTTCCCTCTAAATCTTCCCTCATTCTCTCTTTCTCTTTGGCTCCTTTTTCTCTTCCCCCCTCTTTCTCATCTACTCCTACAACACACACACACACACACACCAAACAAGTCCAAGGCATGCAGGTGTGAAGGTTGTGTAAGTAACTTCTCCCAGGTGCAGATCAAATGTTTCTGCTGTGACAGACTCCGCATTGCATTTCAACATTCCGATACATTATTAACCTTCTGTTTTTTCTAATTGTTTTGAAAAGTCAGGCCCTGAAAGCCTGATTTGAACATTTGATACATCTGTTGTTTATGTCATACGATACAGAGGCTTCAAAGATTTCTTGACAAGGTTAAGCTGCCTGTAAAATGCGTGTGGAAAGAGAAGGGAGAAACGGTTACTTGCTTTTTCAGGTCAGTTAAGTTCGAGTGAAGCCTCTCTTCTGCACCAAATTGGAAAGCACACAAGATTAACATTTGGTGAAATTAGGTGAAATATGTGCACGGCCCGGGCAGCTTTTTTTTGTCTGCTGAAGCCTGACCTGCATTTAGAGGAGCAGACCGCAGTGTGATTGATAATCTCCTAAAGAGGAATTAGATCGAAGAGCCGAGCTTGGCATAGACACACAGACTCCCATCTGACAGTGTCTTCCACATGAGCCCATATAACTGTCACCAGATGCAGAGTTTTCATTAAGCCCTGTGGAGTTATGATGACAAACTGGCACTGGCTTTCTCGCAGTTTAACAGAGAACAGTAAAAGGCAGTATTTTTCATGAATTTACACGTGGGGCAAACTTTTTTGCGGCTCAATGGACTTATTTTTATGCCACAAGTATTTTAGGTTCAGCATTACAGAAATCTAAGATGCCTATTTCAAAACATGGGCAATAAACCCAAACTACCGACATTGTGATAGCACCACAGATACGTAAGAACATTATGCTTTAGTATTTTGTACAGACATTCCATGGTACTCAAAGGTTGAATCACCAGCAGGTAAAAATCTTAGTGTCAGTTAACAAATATTAGCATGCAAACAATAATCTAAGATGGTGAACATGATAAGAAAAAATTGAGTTTCTAAACATCAGAGCATTTAGTCATTGTGATGTCAAGTGTAATTTGAAAGAAGAGACACTTTGATTATCTAACAGGCAGCGGTGCATACCCAGGGCATTTTTTGCAGAGCTCTTAAATGCAAAATATGTCATTTGCACCACTCGGGGTCTCTCTATCAGAACAAAGCAAAAGACATTTCCAAAGTGATGTGTGGGGAGGGTTGGGTGGAGCAGGGGTGCATAGCCAGCTAGCTCCGGTGAAGAGCCAGACCTTCTGGAGGAATAAACACCTGCTCTGATCCAGAGTCGTTTACAGACAGGAGGAGAGATGACTTCTTATTTTTTTGAAAGTGGATTTGTCTCCACTCCCGTTTATCAATCTGACTCCATTTCCATGTGTTTATGTGTTGTTATATGTCGACTGGAGAAATGGAGGTGAAATGTGCTTTTCTACACAAACGTGATGGCCATGAGAGACACACCATTAAACAACCACGATTGCAGGTTACATTTAGTCTCGTTTGCCTACTTCCTTACTCATTCTCTGACTATATCATGGAAGTTTTGTCAACAGATGTATGAAACGTACTGTAAAATTAACTTGTGTATTTCTCTGGGTTTGAACATTGCTGGAATTGTTGTTTTTGGACATTTTCATGCAGAATTCTTACATGTTTTTCTTTAAAAATCTAAAATGATAGATGTAGCAGGCGACTGTATGTCCTTACTTTGTTGCATCTTTACACATTTCTCCAACAGTTGGCAAAGGCTCCACTAATCTTTATAAACATGGCAAGCAGGTGTTTCCATTTTCCGATATATAGACGAAAACAGAGGAAGGAGGGAGAGGAGAAAGGTCAAGGACTTCCGTTATTAATTTCCATGTGAATTTTTTATGTGTAGGTTCAAATAAAAAGAGCAAAGGGTGTGTCAAAATCTAAATGCATATATATTTGTATGGATATCTGCTTTTGTGTAGATGTATATATGTCACTATGCTCAAATAAAAATATTTGACAGAGACGGCGTGATAAACCCTACAGGGAACGTCAGTGTCACTGCCATAGTTGACTGTCCGTGTCTGCAGGCACGCACACACATATTCACACCTGCAAATGGGTCAGTAACCCACAGACCAAATGTTCATTCGCATGCCTGCATGAATGCATTCATGCATATTGACATTATACACACACATAACAGGCAGGGCGTGTGGAGAAACACAATACGGCAAGCGTGCATGTCCATTGAAACCTGAAAGACAGCAAAAGTATACACACGGTACACTCCCTCTGGAAGCACACTGTTAAACAATATCATATAAGCCACAAGCAAACATCTATTTAAATTAGTTTTAATTCCATTTAATTCATTCAAGTTTAACATGACGCTGCGAGTAGGAGAGGCCCTATTCCAAACAGCTCCAAGATGAAATGTGAGATGAGTGAGTCTAATCCAAGAAAATCAATCTGCTCCCCTCAATGACTGCCAGACTTCAGCGCTCTGCATCTCACCTCAGCCCCAAGTTTGATTTCCACTGCAAATTTCCTGTTATGGTCATGTTTTAATCAGCCTCGGCGTGTTTGACTTGGAGGCTCCTCGCAGGTGTCAAGACCTGGATTACTCTGAGGACGCAGTCCAGCAGAGGCCAACATGCTCGAAATGTTCGATTATATCACAAGACTGCCGTTTTAAAAGAACAAAGTGCAGGTGTACCGAGCTGATTCTGCTGTGTTCGTTTGTAAATGTTTACTATTTATCAGAACACTATTGTAGATTTTAATCATTTATATTCTAGTGCATCTATCAAAACCTGTTCTAGGACTTTGCTTTCAGTCTGAACACACAAAGAGACGGGTTTCAGGAGAGCAGGATTTGAAGCGAGAGGGAGACGGAGAGAAATTGTGAGCGTCTGTTTGGAGTTAGATATGCGGAACTGCGGTGCATCTGCCTTGTCACGCTCCTGGCCTTAAACCGCCTGGGGTGCCCACACTAAATAAGCACAACAAATTCAGCACAGGAGGGGGCGCGCGTGTGTGTGTGTGTGTATGTGTGTGTATGAACAGGAATGGGGAACATCGGGTGAGTTTGACACGTAGCAGCACCTCACCGGCAAAACTAATCACCTCGTCATGTCTGGAGTGCAAGAGGTTAAACTGATCTGCAGGAGTTAAGTCAAGATGGAGAAGATCCAGACGAGTGCGAGCGACAATATGTTGCTGTCAGCCGTTGTAATGAGCTAATGAGGAATAAACGCAACCTGTTGAATGACTTCAGCGGAGAAATAAAGCGATGTTTATAAAACTGGTCTCGGATGTCCATATCTCATTATTAACTCAATTTAACGCTTCTCTTCCTCAACAAATCCACACATCTGCTGTGCGCTCTTAGATACAGCATGTATTGTGCAACCCTAAAACCCACCAACACACTCCAGACATTGTCAGGATCTTGTGCTAATGCTAGATTAGTTAATTTATTGCATTTGATGGCATGCCAAATTGGATTTTGCAAACTTGTTTAGCATGCTATCTCACATTTTGTCATGTAATGCAATGCAATAGCTTAAATAAATAAATAAATAAACAATAGCTAACAGTCTCTAACCTGGCTACTACTTGAACACAGTCAACTCTAGTATGACATCATTCCCAGTTCCGACTTCTAACTTGAGTTAATGGAACGCACCATTCATTGCATCCACCTGAAATTATATAGTTTTGCTGACTATGTTTTGACACAAAGAAAAAAGAATACGACAGGTGTATCAAATGTCATTGTTGTTATAGTGTCACTCACGACAATAACGTGTAAAAGTGCAATGGAATGTTCACTTCAGCTGGTCACTTTGGCAGATCCACTAAGTCCGATTTTACCTACAAAAACATACATGATGTCACAGTAGTACGGCAGCACACACATTGAACAGTTACTTTGTATCACTTTTGACTGTACGTAGTGTTTGTGAAGTGAAACGAATGGTAACAACTTTGTAGTTGCCATCGTCAGTTCCATTTAGCTGATTTATGCTTGACAGAAGTCTTGCAAGCATGCTGTACGAGTCGACTCCTTCTGTCGTTTTTAAGTGTGCTAATCTGTTAAATCCACTGCTGTAGTTGGTTGTGAAGGTCTGTGACGTATTTGGATCGGAAGTTGGGTTTACCAACTTGGAAATATCGACTTCTAGCTTGTAATGGATGGACAACAATGGGCTGAAGGAACCTTTCAGGTCCTTGAAAAATAGTTCCTGCAGCTAAAGGTTTTGTGCAGGAGAGAGTGTGTTTGTATGTATTTTGGCTCCACATGTGAAGCTCTTTATGTCAGTTCAGTTCAAGTGTTTGATTTCTTGAACTGCGGCATGCTGCCAGCTTCAGCTCTAACGAATAAAATGGAGGTGCACGCTAAAATGTTATGAGTGTCCATCCAGAACTTTTCCAGCTGGATGCAAATACCCCAACATTTTCTGGCTCTGCTTTCTCTCCACTTTATCTTCAGTGCTTGCTCTTTGACAAGGGGGACAATACTAGCAGAGGGAAATCTCGCTTTTCCTTTCACTCAGTAAACCCGAGTCTCTTTCCCTCATTCCTCCGCTCACTGTTTTACTTTGTCAGTGTTTTCAGGGAGGAGGACACAGGGCTCGCAGGCCTCAAAGCTCAGTTGTGTGGAGAGAGGTCCCCTGCGCAGTGAAGGAACTGGACGTACATCAGAAGCAGTGAACATCTGCTAGGTAGTTTAAACAGCACCTTCAAAATCTGGCTGAAACTCAAGAAAGCTCAAAAGGCCTTTTGTTATTGTCCACTCATTTCCCAATAAACAGATGCAGATAAATGGAGTACATTTTCAATACACTGTGAATCTCTATGTCTTGGGGATAAAAAGAAAAACTTAATCCAGGAAACATTCTCAATATATTCTGATGAAATCCTGCTCATAACATTCTGTATTTGAAAGAGTTTAAAGAAACTCTATTCAGTTGGTTTATGTAGTTGTGAAGAGATTAGGAACTTCTTAATTACACTCTGTGAATTATAGCCCACAGCCCCAGGGCTGAGTGTCTATGCTGAATAAGCGCTGCATAGTCTGCAGATGAAGGCTTGAGCACCTTTAACTAGGCTTCTAATAAAGCCTGAGAGAGCAGAAAATGGTGAAAACTTTCTCTCCGCTGCCTTTCAAGACGCTTAATGCCACATGGAATCCTGAATTTGAAAGCTAAGGGTGTGTAAATTTTCTTAATTCTGACTTTGGAGGTGATGAAAAAAATCCACTCCCTGTGCGATCCCTGCAACAAATTTCACATCATTTTGAACACAGCCCTCCAGTGCTGCTCTGTGGGTCTTAAGTGTGCATAACATGGCAGCCATTATCCTATTAGCAGCAGCAGCAGCAGAGGCCTGAGGGCAGATGGGGGGGGGGAGGAAAAGGAGGAATGGTCATCCGAAGGAGGCGAAGGAACAGACCGTGGGCTAAAGGAGGGAGGAAGAGAGGGAGGAACAAGCAGGGGAGGAAAACAAGTTGAAACAAGCTAAGCAGTGGTGGCTAAAGAAGTGCTAAAGTACCACTGTGGAAACTAAAAGGACCAAAACACAGATTAAAAAAGGGAAAATGTATCTACAATCAAATAGGGGGGCAGTATATCACCAGAGTAATCGCTAACTGCTGCTAACTGTAGCTGCTGTTAGCTAGTTAGCACAGCTCACACTAGGCGCTGGGAGTGGCATTATGCAAAAGGACTGGGGCGAGGTGGTTAGCCTGCCAACTTCAGTACATATCTCTGCAACACAATACATCAGCATCTTTGAAATAACGTTATAACTTATTTATCTGCATTCTGCTTATAGCTTTAGTTAAAAGTGCAACGTGTAAAAATAGGACACCTGTTGAAATCATACTCCAAAAACGTAGGGGGCAGCATCTCACCAGAGTACCTGCTAACTGCTGCTGCTTACAGTAGCTGCTGTTAGCTAGTAAGCTCAGTTTACTGGGTAGGTACTGGCTTCATTTAGCTGACTTTGCACGGACTACACGCTCGGAGCACGAGGGAAGTGTTGGTGTTATTTACCATACTGAGGAACAAACTGGCTAGGGGCCAGCTGGTCAGCATGCCAGATTCATAGTTACATGTCAAAACAGCTATTTCTTCACACTCTGTTGATAAATTAATTCATTCTTGAATGATTTAAACTTAAATTCTTACATATTGCACCTTGATAAGAAAAAGAGCACCACAACCAGGATACTCCCACAAAACTCTCCCAACGGACCGCTTGGATAAAAGCACCGGGATACCTGCTGCGTGAATATCATTACTCCTGTACCAGGCATGCATCTGAAAGCTCCTTAAACTACTTATTTTCTGTTTGAGCTTTAGAAAAAGCTCTGCCAAGCTTGATTTGGCCAGCAACCGTGGATCCTGGCTCCAAAGTCAATCTCCCCTTTGAACTGCCAAGATAATTGACTTCTTCCACCGCTTCATTATAACATGCTAATTTCCATTATGATTGATTAAACCAAGCTGCTCTTCTTCTCTGTCGCGGACCAACCCCGAGAGCTCCGCGCACAGTGGGGGCATAACGATGGGCTTATGCAAACTCTGTACCCTCTCTCCTCCCAATTACTCCCCCCTCTTCCTTTTTTTTCTTCCTTCCTTCCTTCCCTCCCTAACTTCCATTCCTCACTCTCTCTCTCTCTCTCATCGTATTCATCTACCCTGTCCGGGGCTCCTTTCACAAGGTCTCTATTGAAGCCAGGGAAAAAGGCTCAGCGGCAGCAGCTGGCCGCTCTTTTCTCCAGGGCAGGTATAGAAGGGGCTGGGAGCTCTCTGCATGAGCGAGCCCCACTCCTCCGGCTCCATTCAGCACTGCCTCTGCCTCCACTATTCACCAAGGCCCTACTTTGTCAGGAGCAAGGGAGCACGGAGAGAAAGGAGGGATCACCCTTTTCTCTCTTTGTACTCCGCATAGCTATACAAGCGCTCCCAAAGCCTCCGCTAATGAGTTGGCCTCCGCAGTGTTGTGAGCAGAGAGAGAAAGAAGCAGGTTTGTGAGAGAGAAAAGGTTTGATTAATACGGACTCATTCTCTTCACTGATGGAACGTCAAGCTTGTGTTCATTAGCCTACTGGGTGGTTTTGCTTTGTGTTGCATACGCTCACTTTAGACTCTTTGCAGGGAGAGCTGGCCAATTAAAGCTTTTATGAAATGTACAAGTGCAAATGCAGTGAACTGTTTTATTTAATCGGACTCATTTGTGCGGTTCAGAAGGAAAAACTGTTGTGTCCGAGCAGTTCTGGAAAAAAACGCGCCTCTCTCTGAGCTTTTCCTCATTTTCCCAGGGACTGGTTAACACAGACACACACACACACACACACACACACACGCACACACACACACGTACTTTGTGGCATCAGTTAACATGCCATCTAATTGCCATTTCTCCACAGTTAATAACACACTTAAGATAATGTAATGATGTCGAATGAATTGCTCGTAAACATATACAACGCACACCAAGGGAGAGGCCATATGGTCCACTGTGCAGTAAATGGGTATCCAGTTACTTCAAATAAATTGAATTTTCCACCTCTGGCCTGTGGTGCCATTGAGCGCGTTTGAAGACCTAATTGAATTTGGACTGGTGGACCATTCTGATTTAGCCGGCTAATTAAACCACTCAGTAGATGTCTAAACGCTGCGCCTACGTGTAGCCAACCGTGAAATGTGACAGGTCAAAGGTGGGTCTGGTGATTTTTTACATTTCATGGGTTTAAATAAAGTAATTTTAAGAGTTCAGTGTAGAAAACGGCTTTTCTAATGCAAGCTGTAACTGAGTGCAGAGAGGGACCCTGAGTTTAATAATTCCAAAAGCGCTAATTATATTCTATACGACAACAAAAGCAGTATTTAAACCCCTTCGGACACGGAAGACAAAGGAGAGAATGAGCTGCCTTCTTGGTACAAATGCATTCACACTAAAAACACAGAAACAAAGAGTGCTGGCAGACAAAAAAGCTGTTTGGCTGTCGAAGCTGTGCAGCCCAGAAGTCACCTTTCAAAGAGTGAAACAAGCACATTCCTCTCCTTGCAGAGAACAAAAACTGTTCCAGGCCATCGCTTCTTTTATGAAATATTCTATTGACAAGGCCTATTAAAACAACCATGGCCAAATACACAAGAGTTACCCTTCCCCACCCTGCCTGTCAAAGAAGCTGTAAACCAACAAGCCACGGCTTCAACTTTGTCTTCGCAGGGTGAGGATGTGAGCAATGTGGACACAAGTAAACACCTGTTGAAAGGACGTGGAAACGAACTGCCATTTTTGTCCGTCTTCAAACAATGCATACCTTCATATCGGCTGACACCGTGGCTTGATGTGTGAGCATAACAGACAGGGTGAGCAATGACCACGCCTACCTCGTGATGGAACAGGTTGGGGAGCTGGCATGGTTTGTTTCGTTTCGCTTGCCGTTGGGCCGCCAAGTTGCAGGCCCGCTGACAGGAACTTGGCACAGTGTGGCCTGATTCACTGTCCTCGTTAGACAACACTGATGACAAATGTAAATATTAGCACACACACTTTCAATATAGATTAAAAAATAAAAACACAGGGAGAAGAAAAGCCAGAGCTGTGGTGTTTGGACACCTGCACATCATGTGTTGAACACCAACAGCCGTCTTTATTCAGACATCATTTTGTTTTCACCTCCTCCTTTAACAGTTTAGTTCATGACCTGGGTGCAATATCTGGCCCTCATGAGCAATCAATTTCTCAATACAGTTACTCATCTCTTTATCTCTCTATGCAAAACCATTTCAGTATATGTTACTTTACTTCCGTTAAACCACTCCAAATAATCCCCACACGTATGATTAATTCAGCAGAAATAGAAAATGAGACTATTGAGACTCTTTCAATGACAGATTTAAGTAGTCAGCCAGTTCTGGAAGTATTTACTGACCAGCAGCTAGCTTAAAGTTAACCCTGATTCCTAAATGTAGGCTTACCAGCAGGTGTGTTAAAAAAAAATGCAAACTTCGGAGATGATTGGTGTCCACATTTTAGGGCTGGGACTGTAGAAACCAGCAAAAGCAAGCTAAATTTTGATCCGAAAATGCATCCTAGTTCGACAGTTACTCCGGGTGTGTGCTAGCATTAGCCACCGATAGAGGTCGTGTCTGCCACCACAGCTCTGTACAGCTCAGGGGCTGTGTGCTATATGCTAACGCTACAGGAGACGAGACTTTCTACAAATATAACAAAAAAATGATTCCAGAATAACCTACCAACACTAGCTTGAAGATGGAGGGTCTTAAAAGTTTGTCAGAGAGCAGCAGTGGTGTAGTGGAGGGTATACGCAGGTATACGGTGTATACCCACTTATTTTTCAGGCGACATTGCGTATATCCACTCCTAACGGCCGCGACTGCGGTCCGCCTCTATTCGTTTCCACTCTTGTCAATGTGTGTGTACTTCCACTGTGTGTGTAACATCAGCACAGAGACATGAACACAACAAACAGCCAGTGACGGTCCGGCAGACCAGAGCCTGTCCGCAGTCAGCAAAGTGAACGCCCCACACACACTAATTGCTGTAAATGGAGCGGACAGTAACAGCAGTTTGTCTCACGGCACACGGAGGCTGAACATGTAGCCGTTCTGCCAGCTACGCTCTCTCGACCAATCAGATTGCTCGAAACTACTTGGTGTAACAGACACGTTGTCATCGTAACCGGCGTTTTTTCTCCTGGCGCATAAATGCTGGCTGTGCAATGCATTATGGGAAATGTAGGACCGGCAAAAGCG
>OMLP01039770.1:0-14746 GCA_900302685.1 Spondyliosoma cantharus | reverse complement strand
AAACATCCTGTCCTCCAGGAGACGTTCAGGTACTCCTGTAAAAACTGTTCAGATACTGTGTGAAAGTAGAAGTTCTGATCCAGCTTGTTTCCTCCAGTAAAGTAATAGATTACAGGATCTGACATGTACTCAGAGTCTCAGAGCAAAAAGTCTCCCTCTGAAGGACGTTTGTGGTCAAAGCTAACTGAAGCTCACGTCATATTAATAGAAATCAAAGACTATTAAAGTTAAAGGTAGAATCAGTAGGATTTGTCCCAGCTGTTCCTGAACGCACCACAAAGACAGTTGATTGTTGAGTCTCATTCCCAGGACGTCAAATAGACACATGTTGGGTTGGTAAAGCGTCCCGAGCAGCAACAAAGAGAGAAAATAAGAAACTCTCTGCAGATACGAGACACTAACACGCCTTTTCTCCACATTCCAGCCTCCCTCTCACGTCTTCTCTAGTCTTTGTCTCGTCTCGCTGCGTCTGCCGTGCGTGATGTGCTCTGATTGGTCCACATCAGTCTGCTGATGTTGGGAAATAACAATAATAATAATTCACCTCAGATGCATCAAACTAAAGTAACGAGGCTGTTCTGAAGCTGTGAGGAGGAGAAAGTTCACCTGTAGAGAGGAGAAGTCACAGACACACAGTCTGAACTTCACACCTCTACAATCACAACACCAGAACACAGATACGTTGAAACTCTTTTGGTTGAACCTGTTCTCGTCCTCATTAACAGCTGGAATCACCTCACTGGCTCCTTTAGAAACTATCCAGATGTTTCACGCTGACAAATGTTGAAACACCGTCTTGAACAGTGGTCACTGGCTCAGAGAGTAAAGTACAGTGACTTGACGAATCTACTCGAGTACTCGGCCTCGAGGTTTCTCATTTGCAGCGGGTCGTGTTGGGAGGGTCGGGTGGATCTGCAGAGCCAGACCTCCTGGAGGAAGAAACACCTGGAGTCACGTCAGGCTCTGATCTTACGAGACGTTTCTCTACAAGCTGGATCTTATTTTCTTCGAGCGTCACTGTTCTGAGTGACAGGCGGCCACCTGTTGAGATTTTTACTCCTCTGAAGATCCAAAAGCTGTGAAAAACATCACCTCGTGTCTGCGAGCTGTAATGTGAGGAGCTGCTCCTCCGTGAGCGGCGTTACGTAACGGAGAGGTGGACCCTGACAGACGAGGGATTTCCGCCGCCGCACAAACAACTGCTGAACAGAAACACTGACCTTAAATGTCGGCTTGACATTTTCATCCATTTGCCTTACGGGAACAACTACTCAGGGTCCTTATCTTTTATTCAGCACACAATTCGGACCACATGCATTTAACTCCGGCCATTACGAACGATTACAAGGCATCCCGATAGAAACATATTAAAATGGGCTTCATGTTCTTATCGCGCTTGCTAAATGTACCCGAGGAAACAAAAGAAGCCGTTGAACTGGAGTCTGAAACGTCAGCCTGTCAGAGAGAGACAAAGCGTTTCAACATTTCAAAGTCTACAAAGGAAACTAAAACCTCGTTCTTCCTCATTTCTTTATTGTGACGATCCACGTGCAAAGTTTTCCCCTCCCGACAAACAAAACCGGTTCTTTGGTTAGTCTGCTCGTCTCTGACCACGTCTGACCGCCGTCGCACCAAAAGGCACTTAAGCTTTTCAGGAGCGCAGCCGTTCATTTGTTATCGAGTGCTTCTGGGAGACGGCGTCCCGGCTCGCACGCAACAAAACTCCTGTAGTCTGAAGTGCTTTTGTTCACGAGCTCAGAGTAACCACGAGGCCTTCACGCATCAGGACATCAGTCACCGAGGCGTTTTCTCCCCAGACGAAACAGCCACGAGCAGCCTACTCACAGTCATTACCTGAGACTGCAGGTTTGCAGAACTCCCCCCAAATAAATGCATATTAGCCCACGGACTGACATTTAATAAAGGTTTTTTTTCTCAGCGACCCCCGTCTGGGAAGATTTCACAGAGCTGCAGAAACTGGGAAAATTGTCTCTACAGGATATCGAGAGAGTGGGCTTAATTTCATTTCCTTTTAAAACTCAAGAGCAGCAAATTGCCCTGACAAGCCGAAACACACCTCCACGCTTCCCTCGCACACTCATCTCATCTGCAGGAGCTGCATTTACATGATGGAAAGCTGCAGGTAGGACGGAGTTATTCATCACAGAGACACCGAGACGCTGCTAGACTTGTTTAACTGCTCCCCAATAAAGGAAACGTATTAATCAGTAATTCATTAGCTGACAAAACCAAAACACTTTACTGAACACAGGAAAATGAAAGCGCTGAACGCGATGAACAGCTGACATTAAAGCTGAACGTCTGAGAGAATAAACGATCTGAAGCTGAAGCCAACGTACTTTCTTACAGGAGCCCACGAGGGACGAGTGAGGAAACGTGTGCTTCTCTTGTTTTCTGTCCTTTGTTTCAGATTTGACTGTAAAAACTGAGAAATTTAAAAAGCCACAATCATTTTTTTAAGTCCCTTAATTTGTTTTTTCTATCCGTAAAACCATGTGGACAAAGAAATCTAAAAAACTGACTTCATATCAACACGGAGGGAAGAGAGGGTGACTGAGTTTTCACGTTTTGGGTGAACTGCTCCTTTACAGGTTCCCGTCAGGTGTCAGCTGAGCCTCGACCTGAAGAATAACTCAGGTTCTGCTTCCCGTATGAAGCTCCTGTAATATCAGCTCTGATGTCTGTGGATGTTGATTCAAGATGTCTGATGATGCTGCCGGGCCGCCTCTGCCCAGACAGAACAAACAAGGCATGATGGGAAATGTTTAGCGTGGAGAACATCCCCCATTGATCTGCCTCTGAGGGCTGTTTTCAGATCAGCCGAGCGGGGACGAGCTTTAACGCCGCGGCTCGGCTCTCAGGTTTCACGGCAGCTTTTAGAGGTCGATACGGGAGCCTGCGGGGGACATTTGTTTGATGTGATTGATGGCAAAGCAAACTGGAAATGAATAAATAGACGGTACATTAGCAAGAAGCAGCACGTCCCGACAAACAACATTACTGTAAGCTGCAGGTCGCCTCTGTTTTGGGCGGGTTGAGCCTTTAACCGTCGGATCTCTGCTGACTGTCTGTTCTCCTTCTGCTCTCTTACTTTGAATAATTACACATCTGTTTTGGGATAATGAGCCTGTTTATCCCCGGGTGTGTGTGTGTGTGTGTGTGTGTGTGTCAGTGTGTTGCTGACCTCACAGAACCAAGTCGTGAGAAAACATTGTAGGTGTTCTTATAAACTCGAGCTGGTGTCAACGGTGCTCGAGTAGATTTGAGATCATTTGCAGAGAGAAATAAAAAGAGTCACTCGGGGGTTTAAGTTCCAAAAGGCGTCGCAGGCTCAGGTAAAAACCTCTAAAGCGTAACGGAAGATCCACGTCATGTTACTAGATGTTATGGTGGACATAAAACACACAATCTGCTGCAGATCCAGACCGTCTGCAGGAGTAAACACCTCATCAGGTTCTGATCCGGAGCCAGTTACAGACCATCAGCCAGTGATCCGGAGCTGACCTCCACTGTCGGGTGGTTCTGTTCTGTTCTGTGACTGCTGACTGGAGCTGGAGGGGAAATGGACTTTACTTGATGAACGTAACGTTCCAGAGAGGAGACAGAGAACCAGAACCAGAACCAGAGTCTCTGCTGAGTGCTGACTTCACTCAGAGCTTCACCTCAACTCTCTAATGTTCTGAAGAGTTTGAGAGGTTTGTGTTTTTTGTCTCACATAAAATTAAAAAACGTTCTGTTAATGTTCGTTATTCTCTTCAGAGGTGGAGCTGCACTTGTTTTGATCTGTTCGTCTACGAGGGAAGAAATTACTGAGATGAGACAGAAAAGGACCTGAAGAAATTATTTTAAAGGAACTGAAGAAAAAGAGACACAAGATATGAAAATATATTTTTTAAAAAAAGGGACGATGTAGGAAAAGAAGAAATAAGACGAGGAGAGAAAAGACGACGAGCAGCTCAGGTTTCATCTGACAGCAGCGTTAAGTGTTTACATTGACCCTGACCTCGACCTGTGTGTGTGTGTGTGTGTGTGTGTGTGTCAACACAGTATTTTCCAGTCCATTTAGGAAACACTGCTGTCTCGTGCAGCGTTGCTCCGTCAGTCAGTGTCTCATGTTCCTGCTGCTCTTGATTGTTGTTCAAACGTTAGAAATGTCCCTTTATTTTTCATTATTTTATTATAGCCGACGTTCTCTTTAAGAACTAGACATCACATGTCATCATATATGTGGGGAAATGTTTCACATCTCATTTACTGATAGGTCCGCTGTACAAACACTGTAGAGGCAGTGTGTGGTTTGTCCTTTCTGGGCTACTGTAGAAACATGGCGGACTGTTTGCTTATTTAAATGTTACAAAAACACACTGATTTCTTAATTTCAGATGATTACACACTGTTGAAAACACAAGTATAAATATAATAAAAACATCTCGATCAATAGATCCTCTTCAGTCCTGCACACTGGACCTTTAATGCTCATATCTTTACATGACGGCCGGCTCCACACCTTCAGGGCAAGTTTCAGTCAAACATTTAAAATTTTCATGACAAAAACAGTCAAATCACTCTTCTGAAAGTCTCCTTATTTATCATTAGTGGGCAATTTTACCACAAAGAACAACAGCAGAACACCTCTGTGTCTTCAGTATTCAGTGACTGTAACTGAGGAGTTTACAGTCGACCAGGCCGCTGCTCGAGGTTTCAGTATTTGTAAGGTTGAAGAGAGACACTGGGACAGTTTTCAGGCATGTTTGTGTCGACAGAACCAGGTCACTGACGGAGTGAACAGCGAGCGTCCAAGTGAATTATTCAACAAACACATAAGCAATGAACCTCCACATGAACTTTACCTCTGAGAGCACGCTGAGCTACTCACACCTTAACAACTTAATTTGTTGAAACATGCTAAAATCAACACCTGAAACCTGAAAACATCTTGAGTGATGCTAACGTCAAAGGAGGAAAAAACACCGAGCATCACAGAGACCCGGTCATAGTCATCACACATAATCACCACAATCAAAGGGAAAGGCTCTACTTCTGAAGGAGATTTGAAAAGGTTCAATTCGAGAGCCAAGTTCTCGTCAACTTATACAGTAATAGAAAGCAGCAGATGTTTGTGAAAGCACTGTGTTTCAACTGATTCAACCATCACACTGGTAACCACAACATCACCAGACTCCCTCAGCAAATCGCCTTCTTGTAAATTCAGCATTCAATCAAAACATGAAGTTGTTGTAGTACCAGCCTGTCTGCTTCTGATTAAAGACTCTAACATAATGACAGTAAACATGTCAAATCTTACAAACACAGTCAACAGTAACCAATATAGGCTACTTCTTTGTCATCTGTGGAGAAAGTCACCAGACTCCCTTAACAAACCGCTCAATTTTGAGACTTGTTGCGTAAAGAGAAACTTTATAAACGCTGTGAAATGTTGTCTTCAACACATTCTTCACTATTTAAGCCTTCTTGTAAATTCAGCAAATGTCATACATGAAAATATTTTTTTTTATGTGTAAGAAATGTTTCTGTTCTGACATGAGATCTGAGGTGTCTGCACAGAGTCTAAAGGATACTAGAAGACAACACCAACCTCACCACAGTCTGTTCACCCTGCTGCCATCTGACAACAGATACAGAAGTATCTAGACTAGACAGCAGCTTCACTCCTGAGGCTGTGAGACTTGAGCTTAATCATCACACTCCACCACAATTTTTTCTTATGTGGCATAAAGGAACTTGAATTTCCCCCTAAAAGGACAAATAAATGAACCTTTCCACAGCAACAGTTCAGAGTTTGACTCTCACCCTCGTCGTTGATGAAGTCCTTCAGGGAGGCCCAGGTCTTGTTGTTGCAGTAGAAGGACGTGTTGGCTGGCAGGCTGCCGTTGACGCAGTGCGTCGTGCTGCGGACGCACTTCTGCCGCAGATTCCCCATGAAGAGCTGCAGGCCGATGAGGGCGAAGACGCTCAGACAGAAGACGGTGAGGATCATCACATCGGCGAGCTTCTTGACTGACTGGATCAGAGCACCGACGATGGTCTTCAGGCCTGCCGGACCGCCGGGACGCAGACAGGATTAACATTTAGGAAAACGTTATTGTGGCCATGGACCCTCAATTAACGCAATGACATCATTATTTGACAACATGTATTTATAAAAATTAGATTTTTAAATTGAACCCAAAAAAATCAATGAAACACAAGCAGCTGGTTTAAACAAAGGGTCACACATGTCGTACTTGAAGTGCTTTAATCAATGAATCAGGAGCAATAAAGATGGCAGCCACCTTCACTGAAGTCATTATCCAAATTTACAGCCTCTATCCAAAATGCAAAATCTAAATCTAAAAAAATATTTCACTCCAGTCCCAAAGGGGACATACATTTTGAATTTGTCGAAGACATCAATATTTATTCTTTGTTCCAAGGCTAATTAGACCAAAGGGCCGCCACCTTTATGCTCCAGTTGTTTAGAGGAAATAAATCACAAAGTAACTTTAAACAGCCAATAGAAATATAACTCTGCTGTGAGGTGAACATCTCCTTCAGCCACATTTAGTTTTATTCCATTCATGTTCATTTGGTTATTTTTCTTGGGAGTTGAACGTTTTCACCTGACAGCAGCTTTACGTTTTTCAAAAGTGTTTCCACTGTGAAAAAAAAATCCACCGTCACCAACAGAAAGAAGCAAAACAGACCACGAACTCCCACTGACATCAGATAAAAACACAACACACACACGTGAACATATGGTGAAAACAGCAGGAACACAACACACTCCGAACACAAAGGGTGCAGACAAGTTGACTGTCCTCGGCCAATCTTACCGAATCCAAGACAACCAGTTTCTCTTTTCACTTTTCATTATAGCGTTGATTCATTAGAAACAGACGCTTGACTCAAATCTTCCCTCGTCAGTTTAAGAAGTTCCACATTGTTCTCGTTAGCATGGAAGCGTCTGTAAGCTAATGAATGTATTGAATGATTATGTTTAGTCATGGCTGCAGTGATGACATGCTCTCCACATGTTGCTACGGCTGCGATAGAGTTATAACATGAGTTCGACATTGTTATAACGAGGCCACAGCATGAGTATGGTTTAATAACGCTGCTGGCGCTGCATGCTAACATGCACAGTGGAGTCATACAGAGGCTAGCCAGCGACACATTCGTAGAAACAGTTCAACATTTGGTCATTTAAAGTTATAATCTAAACCTTCAATCAGATCGATTGACTCATCTTTTAAAGTTCCCATGACGTCATAATCAATGTATTTAATCACGTATGTCTCAATCTATATCTCACTTAGATGCACAACAATGGACCGATGCTGTTCATGCTGAACTCAGGTGTGTTTCTGGGGCTTTACTTGCTGCTAACCAGCCTCCAACAAGAGAAGAGGACAGTTGCAGTCCTGAGGTGGCACATAGAGTTTCCTGATGAACAGGTACCGATAGATTTGTTGCTAAATTAACTGCTAAATGCTGCTACATGTAGCATTCCTCGCTAGCTGCCTGTTCTTAAAAGTAACACGGCAAATATCACTCCACTTAACGTTTCATGGGAACTTAAGTAGCCAACAATAGACAAGCTGATCTACTGATTAGACTGGATTATATTTTGGCTCCTGCTCAGCAAAGATCTCTCAGTTTTATGTTTTCATTATTCTGACAATTTGTCATCCTCAGTATTTGAATCAGGTAATAAGCTGTGCCAAGTGAGTGGGCGACAGCTGTTGTTTCAATTTGTCAATAAAATGTCAGCTCTATATTTAGATGACAGTCGTGTTTTCTGATATTATATTATATATTTTCAGTTATGACAATTGGACGAAGTCAACTACACGAGTGAAGCTAGCTCACGTCTTCAAGGCTGAAACATTAAAGAGTGCCGTAGTGAAGCTGCTGTTTGCTGAGCCTCTGATGTCCACTCACAACCAATTACCAAGACCTCATTGCTTCTCCCTGCATACTACCTATGTGTACTTTATCTAAGCGCATGTTGAAAAGCGGAGAGTCAACAGTAGGTAGTATGCAGGATACGATCTCAAACACAGCCACTGATCTAGCGCTTCCAGCAGGCTCCAGCCAGCAGGTTTGATATTCACTCCCCTGCGTTCGCTTCCTCACCTGGGATGACAGAGATGGTTTTGAGCGCTCGCAGCACCCTGAACGTCCTTAAGGCTGACACATTACCCAGGTCCACAAACTCAGTCACATATCTGCAACAAGCCGGGAAACAGAAGCACAAGAACAGACACACACAGAAGGGTTTGACCACACTGAGCAACAACGAGCCGACACAGAGGGATAGAAAGATGGAGATACCCAGAGAGACAGAGAGATACAGTCGAGACAGGCCAGGTTGGAGGATCAAAGACGGAGACATCGTCTACGAGGAAGAGGAAGTCAGACGGTCGAAGCTGCTCACATGGAAACAAACTGGAGACGAAGTCAAGTCAGTCTCAGACCTTCAGATCTGAGATTCAGTCTCATCAACACACAGCGTTCTTTGGTTTGAAGAATCACCCCGAAAAATTATTAACGTCAAATGAATGACAGAAGGACCAGGGTGCCAGGGAATTATGGTATTTTTAAACCTGGTTGTACATTTACGTGTGTATCGTGTGTAAACGATTCTTTGGGAATCAGCAGGTCAACTACGACTCTGTGATGTCCAGACTATCAGAGGAGAAGCTGCCAACTAAACAAAAGGAACTCCTTCAGCTCATTATTAGCATTAATAACTATTAAACTATGGAGAACTTGATGCCACGGCCATGAATCAAACCATAATCGACAGTGAGGTGGTTTTAAAACACGTTGTCTGACCATTTCACGGTTTAAAACTTCATTACCTCATTTTTATACTCGTGGTGTGGATTATATAACAACCTGAGCCTGTAAGGGACAAAAACATTTCTGAGACGTAACTTTGGCGGTCGCAGTTGCCCCAAAGGATCATTTACACACCCAAACATGTACATATAAGTCCCAGGTGTAAAAACACCAGACTTCCCTTCTTAATCCTAATATTTGGTGTATTTTCATAAAATAATCCACGATAACGAGCTAGCTAAAGTCTCCAGTTCAGGATCATGTGCTCAGCTTTTACATGTCTGACTTTTCCTTCCTTACTGTCTCTTCAGTTCAGATCAGGTGACTACACCTGAGACCCCTGATTGGGCAGAGAGTGGGGAAGTGGGCGGGGTGCTGGTGCTGCAAGACACGGCAGACATGGGACGGACAAGAGAGGACGTTCACGACGACGTTACGATGACGAGCGTTTGTTTGGGGGGGTTTCTGTCCCGTGTCGCCCCCTGGTGGTGGTGAGGCCTTACCTGGGATGACTGAGATAGTTTTCAGGGCTCTCAGCACTCTAAAGGTTCTCAGCGCCTGCAGGTTCCCTACTTTGATAAACTCTGTTAACAGCCTGTAGGGGGCAGTGTGGCGGTTGTCAACATACAACAAAAGAAGAAAAACATAACAAAGTCTGAAAATATGGCGGTGAGTTAAAAGTACAATCCTGTGTTGTGAGAACCAACAGTGACCCAAACATTTACAACAGGAAGCTGCAGAGTCAGAGCAGCAGCTGGCTGTTACTACACATCTGCAGAGATTAGATGAAGTTCTGACCCGATCACACCCCTCACCCCCGACACAGGTTCTGCTCGTATTTAGCCAGATAGCTGCTGGTTCAGCATAAAGACACCTTTATATGTTAACCCAGAAGAACCAATAATCACTTTATGGGTTCTCACCTGTCAACTGTAAAGAAAAACGAAGACATTTGATAAATTAATAAAGACTCAAATAAACAAAACAATATAATAGTAACGATTCCCATCAGCTCAAATGTTATAACGGGTTTGGACGCAGCCGGGTTTAGAGCCGTACGGGGACCAGGCGACGGCGGCCATTTTGGGCCCCTGGTTAGATCAGCGTCATCTGATCCCGAGCTGCCGCCGGCCCTCCATTACGGCTCATATTTCACTGGCGTTGACTGGCAGGCTGATTGAATTACTGGGAGGCTGGAGGGGCTGCAGCAGCCAGAACAAATACAGACCAGAAGACAGAACCAGCCACAGCACCGGCTAACTGGTTAGCATGCTAACTGAGATATCACAGTACGCAGACGTTATAATGTCATAACTGTTTTGTCTCTTGATTAATATTCAACTACAACCTTTAAACAAGCTCTTTGTTTATTAATAAACACTTTATTAAATCTGGATTACGCTGGAAAGAGAAAGAAAAAGTTGATGACAGCTGATGTTCTGCTGGATCAGGCTCTCGTGTCTTTAAGGTAATAATTCAGATGCTTTTTAATTAACGTAGTGACGATGAAGTGAGAGAGTTTATGACGCCAAGAAGAAGTAAAACGCTGCTGCTCTAATGCTGCCAAGATGGCTGACGAGCCTGGTGCTGCTGGTCTGGTGATGGCAGCCATTAACATGTCATTACACCAGTAATATCACTAACACAGGGGCGGGCCGCACGTGTGTGTGTGTGTGTGTGTGTGTGTGTGTGTGTGTGTGTGTGTGTGTGTGTGTGTGTGTGTGTGTGTGTGTGTGTGTGTTTGTGCGCATGTGTGTGTGCGTGTGTGTCTATTTTCCGACCATCACTCTGCTTTTAATAAAGCCCGGCACAGAGGGGTGATGTGTCAGGGGCAGAGTGTGTGTACGTGTTTTAAGACGTAAAAGACGTGTGTGTTCATACATATAACTGCATTTTTTTTGTGTGTGTGTGTACAACCACACATGTTCTCCATCTGTGTGTGTGCACGCGTGTGTGCGTGTGTGTGTGTGTGCAGAGGTGACTTATGTGTCCCTGTCCTGCTAAAGATCCATCTGACCGCAGGACAGCCCTCAGTTCAAGGACACACACAGACTGATATTTGTATGTATGTGTGTATGTGTGTGTGTGTGTGTGTGTGTGTGTGTGTGTGTGTGTGTGTGTGTGTGTGTGTGTGTGTGTGTGTGTGTGTTGCTCCTGCAGACAGATGGGAGATGAAGGCAGGAACAGGTGGAATATTTAAAAAGAAAACTGTGTGTGTCGTTCAGTGTCTCTGAGAGTTTTAGAGATTTGGATCGACCCCCCGTGAGAGCAGAGAGCAGCAGCGGAGAGCCCGGCAGCTGTCACAGGGAGAAAGAAAACAAGATAAGTTAGCAATTTGCAGCTAAATTCACTTATTTCCTTCTCTCAATTTTAGTAATTAATACTCTCAGATGAGTGAATAATTGCTGCTCGCCGTCTCCTAAATCAGAGCCCACAATTACTTAATTCAGTCCGTCAGATTAACGGCTTCATTCATTCGTCTCTGTTGTCTCGCTGCAGGACGCTTACATCACACATGTTCTGTGGAGACTAACTTAATAACTTAAGGAAATCTGCAGCATCATCAAGTTTCTTTTTCTGGCAAAGAATAAAGTGGAATCATTAATTATGTTCAAGGGGACTGGTGATGGCAGAAGGTTGTGTTTTAAAACCTCGAGTGTTTCTGTGAGGGAGAGAAACGCAGTGAACGAGCTGCTGTGTCGGTGTCGGGATCGTCAGAATCAGAATGTTGTTCCCTAAACCCGACCCGTGATCCACCTGAGCACCTGTCACACTGCCAGGATCATGAGCTTAATCAAGCAGCAGTCATGTTCCCTCCAAATCATATTTAGAAAAGCAAATCAACAGTATCAGAGGCGTGACTGCTGCTTCGTGAATCTGGATGAAACGTGTCTTATTTTGGCGGGTTGATAAGAGGAAGCAGTTTTAATGGTGGATTTGTCCTTTAATCCGAGGGCACCTTCATCAAGACGTACGTTTAGCGGGGCGGAGCGGTTGGAGGTGACACCGCTTCATTACCCCTCGGAGCCGAGCCTCGGGGTCAACTATTGATCCCATCGGTTCATTCTGATCGTTTGTCTTGTCGGCGGCGTCCCCTCGCTGCACGCTCCCGCTCTTTAGCTGCCTGATTGATCGCCACCTGATCGCTAACCAAACCAAACGGCAGCGATTTTCCATCAGTCAGTCAATTAGTGAAGTGGACGGGTCACCGAGGGAGCGAGGCTGCAGCTTCTGTCTGACATCATCATCGTCAGCTTCTATTGTTTTCACCTGAACTGAGATATTTGGGGGAGATGTTCAGTTCTCCTTCACTATCTGTGATACTTTACTTTATATCTCTAAAACTATTGACACACTTTAAATGTGTAAATATGTTGAAGAATTCAATTGAAGATAAAGCTTAAATGTATAATCCAGAACACCGAGCACCATGAGCCTTTAATAGGAGCTTTCTGGTGGATTTATATGTTTGAAGAAAGCGATAATTCATCTCATAAGGTTTATTAATAATCAGTCTTTAGGAGTTGTCTCTGGTGTCGTCTGGTATCTGACACAGATCGCTGAGCTGAGCTGTGAGAACTCAAACGTTACGTCGTTGCTCTGTTGACATTTCAGACGTCAGATCGAGTAAATTGTTGAGTTGTTGTTAATATTCAGTCGCAGGAGACGACGCTCGCTGAATAATAACTTGATGTGAGCAGGTGTGCCGTCATTACGTCATCACGCACCACAATGGTTTTAAAAAGGAAAGCGAGCCGAGCTGACAGCCGCCTCGGGGGAGGAGTGTTTCTGATGGAGGGTCAAACAGTCGGACCTCCTCGACCTCCGACCACACGGGACACACTGCAGGGTTTCAGTCAAGGAGAGTCGAGGTCAGCGGCAGCAGCAAGACCGTCAGGGTTCAGGGTTCAAATCCCACCGAGGTCACCGTCCTGATATCGTCATCAACGATTCTACAAATCATCTTTAACTTATCGTCTGTGAGTTTACAGATGACTCAGTGATCAGGAGCAGCTGGTGTTGGGCCGTGTCCAGAGAACAGCTGTTAAACTATCCTTTTATTGATTCTGCATCATCCTGATCAATCACAGGGAAGACGGCAGATTCACTCCGACTGACAGAAGTGTGACGTATTTAGATTCTTCGCTCACGTAAAAGAACCAACGTGACGATAATAAAATACTCGATTACAAGGTTTCGGCTCGAGGTTCTGATCCGCTCCATGTGTTTGTCTCTCTGTCGGTTTGTCAGCAGGATCACACAGAAACTACTGAACGGATCTACACCAGAGCTGGATCGGATCGGTCCCGGCCCAGAATAAAGACCCCGTTAACTTCACGTCTACATGAACATTAACACACCGATCGTCATCTGATTAACAGAGCTTCCAGATTATTCATGTTACTTGTGCAGTGTGACGCTTTATTCGATACGATAAGTGACGTCATGTTAATTTCTCAGATGTCTGCTGAGCTTTAAGTGTTGCTGGGTCGGTACAGGAAGAACCGGGTCGTCTCAGAACGTCAGATTATTATATGAAGTTCATAACAGATCAAAACTGTTTGACTGGTTTTTATTCTGTAGTTTCATCTATATAAGTCATGATGTAATGTATACTTTGGGTTACATTTATAATCTAATGAATGCAGCCTGTCAGAATAAAAGCCCTCGGTACCCGTGAGCAGTGAGACGGGTCGTCCGGCTCGCTGCAGGCTGGAGCTGGTTCTTCTCTCTCTGAGCGGTCGGAGCTTTTCGACTGACAGCACAATGAGACGACTTCTCCTGACTCTGCAGATGTGTCTGAACCAAACACTGAGCTGCACCAGCTGACGTCCAACAGAACCTCCTGTATCAGTCTTTATTCTTAAGTCCTCTAATCCCGTCAGTACAACGCTGCGGTGTCAGACCCAGCTTCTCTTTTGAACTCCATGACGATTAATCCCGCTCATTTCTACTTTGCTGTTATTTTCCTCAACAGATGTTTCACAATAAAAGCCTGGCAGCAGCTGAAATTGCATAACCGCTCCTGATGGGCTTTTATTGTGACACGTGAACAGGAAGTGTTGGTTGATCTGCAGCAGCACAGCCAATCACAGCGAGGCACACTTCAGATGTTTGTGATCGTAGACTTGTTCAATCCAACTTTATTTAATTCTTCTTATTTCCTGTTTTGCTCTTTTGAAAATAAAACGTGTGATAATAAAAACAGTGAACATGAGTGTGATGTATTTCTGGCACAGCTGTCGTTAACATATTGATTTTCTTTTCTTTATTGATATTGACTCTTTCTTTGCTTTCAAGGTTATTTAGATTTAAAGATTTTATATTGTGGCTGACAGAAACACAGAGGGCAGATTTAAGACGCTCCAGATGTCGAGTGTCGCTTCACGGGAATGTTAGCAATAAGAACTAAACATCTGGGTAGACTTTCAAAATAAAGCTTGCTGTCAAACATTTCATTTCATTATGAGGGGTTGATAAAGTCGCGACTGCTCGACCTGTTTGAGGTCCGACGAGATCGTCACCAAGACGGGATCCGTTTGCTCCACGACCATTAAAGTGTATGAATGTAGTTTAGGCACCAAAATGACCCGGTTCTGTTCAGGAACACATCCTGGTTTTATCTTTTATGAACGGGACTCAGTTTTTCTTCTACTCTGCTCCAGAAATATCTCTAGGTTTAGTTTTTGGTCACGTGTTGGCAGCGATGAGGGTTATTCACATTCAGAAGCATCTTAAAGAAACGTTCTGCAACCACACAGCTGCCAGCAAGCAAGGCTGTGTGTGTGTGTGTGTGTGTGTGTGTGTGTGACTCACGCCATGACGATGACACTGAAGTCGAGCCAGTTCCAGGGGTCCCTCAGGAAGGTGAAGGGCCCCA
>OMLP01039769.1:0-31007 GCA_900302685.1 Spondyliosoma cantharus | reverse complement strand
AATGGTGGCACGGAGCCAGCAGCCAAAAACCTTAATTTAGCCTCTTTAAAAAACCAGAGGGCAAAAAAAAAAAAAAAAAACATGGCAGGTGAAATCACACCGTCTTTTGCTTCAATAAATAAGTTATATAACGGGTTAGGTTATTTCTGATAGAGCTGAGTGGACTTCGGTAAATGACTCCAGTTATTCTCATTAAAAAAAGAAAAGAAGAAGCTCATTTTGATGTGAGAAAAGGGGAGAACTCTTTATGCCCTAATAGCTCTGCTCCTGTTAGACTCATTTCTGCTGAAATGTGGTCACTGTTACTCCAACCTTTTGTGCTTACTCTTCTCGAATGTAGAGTACAGAGATAGCGGGATACAAATATGCACTGGAACTGATAAAAAGACATTGTTAGTGAAGAGAACGAACACACCGCAATCATAAATCTATACTCAGCAGCATGTGCTCATTACTTTCACATATACTACATTGATTTTAACAAAACACAACCTAAAAGCTTAATATAAGTCAAAATCGACAATTGTGTATACGAATACATGTGAAGGGTCAATAAATAAGAAAGAAATACAGCTATAATGGGATGACAATGTTTGCTTACGCTAACAATGTCCTGAAACACCAGTAGTTCTGTTTTTCTTTGCTCAAGCGTTATCTGTTAGATCTGTTTCTTGGTAGAAATGAGTTCCACAGGAAATGTACTCACAGCAAGAATCGGTCCATTGTTTGTGGAAGTAAGAACTGCTGTTCAATTTTTTAATGTAAAGTCTCAGTGTTGTGAGCACCACAAACAAAATCCTTTGGGCTGTCGGCAGAAGTCTCACAGATGGATCTGAAAACCTGGGCAAATTAAACCAAAACTATCTGCGTGGAAACGAAGGCGGGGGGGAAAACAGGTTTTTCTGAAACAATGAATCAAATGAGCAGTGCAATCTACAGATGTTTTCAGCATCTATTAGCGAAGTGTTTTAGTGTTACGGCCCGTCGTTTTTTACTGCATCGAGTCTCACACGCTCACCAAGCTGTGTTGTCGGAGGACTCTCAGAAGACGACTGCATCAATAGTTTCGTCAAGTTCCTTCGAAAGACAAAGCCCTCTCGTCGACTTAGGATTTATGATTCATCCGTCAGGGGATGTATATGTTGATCCTATAAGCCCCTTTTACACAGCTTGTTCAAAGCGGGACCGTGGCGACGTTATTTAGCCTCGCAGTTTTGTATGAACGGCACAAGGACGTAATGGAGTGGTACTGGTCTTCCGTATTTGAGCTGGCATTTGACTGTTAATTTTATCTATCTATCTATCTATCTATCTATCTATCTATCTATCCTGGTTAAAGCACCACAAGTCTTTGCCTAAACCAACACATTTGCAATGTTAGAAGTCAATCAAAGATAGCAACTAGCTTGCTGGAAAAGAACGTCTTTAGCTACATTAGCCTCTTGCAAGCTAACTATGCTAGCTAAAAGGTAGCTATATGTTTCAAGTTGGCAAAACCAGACCACGTATCAAATACCAGTTATATTTGACTTAACTGTGTTGTGGCCCAGAAACACAGGTCTAAAGGGATGATACTCTTGATCTTTGTCTGTTGGATGTGTAAACTAGCAACTGTTTGCTTCATTAAACGTGTCAACTTTATAGTCAGGCTGTGTGTCTGCTAGCATGCCTTGGTGTGGGCCACTTTAGCCTAAGTAAGGGACAGGGGCCTTATATAGTCAGGAACTAGGCCTTCTTCAGTTTAGCATATTTTTTGATCGGCAGCACAGCTTGTTCTTTTAGCTAAATACAGTTTGTTACGACCTACCAGTCATGTTCTATTAGGTAACTCAACATAGTGCATGCTTGCTTAGCCAAGACCCAGTTATGTGCCAGGGATACATCTTCGCTTATGTTGTAGCCTGTTACAACATAAACTGACTGCCCCGTCAGCTTCCCAAACATTGGTTTACAAGTTTAAAGAATGAGCTGGTATAATGACTGTATCAGTGCTATGATTTGTGCTGAGAGTAAGTAGGCCACTTGTGAGCCCAGGGGGCAGAGGAACTGCTTGATCTGTTTACTCAACCTCAAGGATTTCATTCGTTATTTTCTCTGAGTGCTGTTATTATTCTTCTGTCTTTCTGTGTGCGCGCTGTGTGTGTCCCGGTGGATACGCGCACGTGTGTGTGTGTGTGTGCGCGTGTGTGTTATGTAGAACATGCTTTACGCTCAGGGGTTTCTCTCGCCGCTTCACACTTTGATGTAAGCGTTGCACACACTGCTGCCAAAGATATACCTACAGTATTGATTTATGATGCCCGGCAGCATTCATCGGAGCCAAATGAAAAGCCAATAAGGTGTTTATAGACACATATATATCTTCGCATAATGCCCCGCGGCTCGTTAAGTTTTTATATCCAGTGTTACCTCTGGGAGACTGCTCAGGTAACAGTTTGCATTCAACCCTGGTTCAGTGTCATCAGTAAGCAAACAGTAAAGTGGCTGCGGGAGATGCTCACGCTCTCAGGAAGGGCTGCTGTACCACACATAGATTAAGTGAAAATTTCATTGTGCTGTGTAAATGTTTTAACGCGCAATATGAGGGAATGTTACTCGTCCCCATATCCTTGTATGAACGCAGTTTTTTCCCATTAATAATGAAGTGGTCCACTGTAGTACTTACAGCTCCTGTGTGCACATTTCAAGTTATCATGACGCACTTTTTGTTGGGAGCGAGGCAAGTTTATTCTGGATGGAAATCGGTGCAACTTAAACAGACTTTAACAGAGTTGAATTGGTTAACTTTAAACGGGCTCAAACATAAGAACTGTTGACAGATATATGCCCGAGATATGTGTTTTGTGACTATATAATAATTACAATATTAATGAGGTAACAATACAGACGCAGAAATTTCATCTTTTCCATAACAAAATAAACAAGCTGTTCTTGGAAGAAAATAAGGTCCCCAGAACTCTGTTTAAACCAAAAAAGCTGGCAGGGTCCGCCACATATAAACAAAGTAAAACAGTATGAAAACTGTGTTGTCCTATAAGGCCAGTTTGTTTATTCAGTCATGAAAACAGGAAGGTTTTTTTTTTGTTCCTTTCGGCATAAAGGAAAGGCCGTCTCTCAGTTCAAGCCTGCGTTCCAACATTTGTAACCGTGTCATAACCTTTCACTTCTGATTAAAATGTGTTTCCCAAAGCTACATATTGCACCTTTAATGTGTAAACTTTTTTTTGTAACGGGCAGTCAACATGTAGAAACACAGAGATACACATACTTGACAACATAGATTGCTCATTTGCCGCTGCACTGGTTGATTGCGTTTATGTAATTACTTCTTATGACATGTTGTGCCTTGGCGTCAGAAGAGAGGCAACGGAGGAGGGAGGGAGAGGGCTGCATCAAATGTCTCCAGCCTCATAATATATTCATGGTTGGTGTCTTAACCCCTAAGCAACGAGAAAGCCACAAAGGCATTGTTTTTAAATAGGTTTTGCGTCACTTATTTATTGCTGTTGTGTCACAAGCCTTCCACACGAAACAACAAAATATGCTGTCTCACCATGCAGTCTCGAAGAACATGTCTATATCAGCAGGACGACACACTGATGCAAATCACTGTGAAGTGAGACGTCTGCACAGAGCCCGAAGGATACTAAAAGACAACACACACCCCAGCCACAGTCTGTCCCTGCTGCCATCCGGCAAAAGATACAGAAGTATCTTGCTTCATGTGACAGTGCGATGGTTAAGGTTTGGATAGGTTTGCGCACGAAGGCGACTTGGTTAGGTTTAGAAAAAAATTGCAGTTTGGGTTAAAAGTGACTACTTTGTTCAGGTTAGGGGACCCTCGTCGTCATGGTTATAATAATGAAGACATGGTTTTGGTTATGACTGTGGTCATGCTTTAAAAACATAACATTATGTGTACCATTTCAAATACACGTGTCAAATCAAGTTTATATTATTATGTATTTTGACCAGACTTTCATATCAGAAGCTGGAGGGGATGGAGATGGGGTTACAGGCAACAAGCCTGCCAAGCCAGTGACCACAGTTCAAGACTGTGCTTCGACATTTGTACACGTGGCACCACTGGAAATTCTTAAGGCCACAGGGGATCTTTTGGGACGCTTGTGGAGACTAAAGCATAGCGAAAACATGGCATTTTCCCAACCCAAACCAAGTGTTTTTGTGCCTTAATCCAACCAGACCAGAAGCAGTTGCAATATAAAGGCATGTAAAGTTTCAACATATCCATGGTTTGCCAAAATGTTTCTGGCAACTGGGCTGTCGTCGAAGTCGTCGTTACCTGAACGTGAAAGTGATTTTCATGGTAGAATGGTCCTGTCACTACAGTACCCTGACAGCCATCCCTATGCCAGCAGAAAGCTATTTCATCTTGTCAGCGCTGGATTTAGAGGTGAGTTCGGTAAGCGTTATAGGTGTGGGACAATCTCCCGAATACTTGGTGTATTCCTTAAAGTTCACCATTCAGCTTCTCCAGAAAATACCTATCCATATGTCAATGGGTACTTGAAATACGAAAGTCTATGTTTTAGACATCACAGGCTTTCAGCTGAGCCGCTCCATACCCACAACAGGTGGACTGTCGAGGCAAAAACTGTGATCCTGCGCTCCAGACTCTGCTGGCTGAGGGACACAGCGACATCAAACGGGGCTCGCAGCCCGTTTGATATGTCAAACCGTGGTCTCTCCTGCCGCTCTCTGCTGAATAGTCTAAAAAGCGCAAATACTATCGATAATCTCTGAAACCAACGGAGGATTTAGGACATGGTTTTTTTTCGGCTCTGGTAATTAGAAATGTGTTTAGGCCTTCAAAGGCCTGCTGCGGATGGAGATCAGAGGCCTCTCTTAGCCCCTAAAGCTCTGTAAAGAAATGTCAGGAGCGCTGAGATATTTTCCCTCTCCTCACCTGCTTTCTACCTTCAGGGCATTTATAAAAATACAGCCGTAACTCATCCCACATTCAGTTTTTAATGATTGTAAATGATATACCTCGCTTCATAGTGCTTCTTCAAAGCCACTGTTCTTTTTAAGGTAAAATGGAAGGGTAAAGGAGAGGAGAGAAATCCTGCCTTTGAGCTTCTTTTCAGGGTTTCCTTTGATCGGGGTCCTTGCCAATGTGTGTGTGTGCATGCGTGTGAGGCTGACTGTGCAAGCAGATGTGTACTGTATACGCGTGTGTGCATATGCGCACGTGTTCATGTAAACAGTAAACAAAAACGCCTCGTTTCCCACGAGTCAAGTGCGTGTGATCAGCCATCCGAGGCGCGCGTGTCGAAATGAGAGGTTCTGGTTAATGACAGACGCCCCGGTCTCAACTCTGAACGCGCGGCGAGGAAAAAGAAAAGTGCCGCCGCAGTCACCCAACTTTCCCTGCATCATTACCCCTTGCTCTGAATGTTTCATGCACGCAACGAATGCAGAGAAATGCAATTTATCACCTCTTCGCTCCGCATAACGCTAAAAATTATTCATGGGATTTCGTAATTATGCCAAGGAGACATTTTCCTGTTCACTCCCCAAGAACAATATTCATGTCCTGACTCTTCTGGCTTTCTAAAGAAGCACATCCGACATCTGGCTCGCTCTCTACGCGTCTTTCGCCTTGTCCTTGTTCCACGGCCATAATGCTCCGTTTATCTCGGCACAGCGTGGTGCAGGGCTAAAGCTGTGTATGTTAACTGTACGTCTGATCTGTACGTGCTGTTTCTGCATGCAGCCCAAAGAGCCGACGACCCCACGGCACAAAATCATGTCACACCTGCTAAATTAAAACACAATGTTTTTTTCTCACCTCGCCGCTCTGCTCCCGAGGCGTGCATAAACAAAATCGTACACCCTCTGAATTTTTGTTCTGGTGAGGCTAGCTCGCACGGACAACAAAGAGGCCATCAATCAAAACCCTGAGGGGAGTTTTTTCTTTTCTTTTCTTTTTTTTTTTTTTTTATCTTTGCACATATCAGGAAACCCGCCTCTTCCCCGTTGTTTTCGGTGATCCGGTTGTTTGGCAGGCTCGACCCCCTCCTCACGTCGAGGTCACGAGGTCCCTCCTTGAGTGTCGAGTCAGATTTGTCTGCTTTGGCCTTTAGTAAAAGCACGCGCGCACAAACAACGCGCCGCACGCCCGAATGCAAATACACTCTCGCACACAAGCCGTGGGTGAGGCCTCTCGACTCAGACAACACCTGGATCCAGACAGCTGGCCTGATCAGGTCTGATGTGGCCTCGGGCATCTGAAACGCTGCATCCTCAATGGACTCGCTCAACTACCTGCAGCGTATCCTACAGTGCTGAGGTCAGCCAGACCATCCAACCGCAGCCAACACCGAACATTAGATACATTTTAAAGGAAGCTTTTTTTTTCTTTTTTTTTTTTTGGTTGCTTTGCTCTTGCAATGTTCCGTCCAGCTGTGCGTTAAAGCCCCTCACCTTCATCTTTCATCCGGGGATGGCAGCTCACTAAAGCCTGCAGTCCTGGAAAAGTCTTTAACTCTCAAACCAGAGCTATACTCTCCTCACTTCACAATAACAGATGACTGACACGACATGATGAATGATTCCACATATGGTGCATCACCAAACAAATGATCAGTTTTTAGGGAACATTAGTCCCATAATGCTCTGCTCAATTGCATCTGTATGTCAAATGACATTTTAAATGGTTTCATCTTTTAAACGGATGCTTGAATGGTTTCGACATTTCGACTTAAATCTAAACTTTCTTTCAGGGCTTGTATACCGTATGACACTTGGACTACTGTCAGTGCACACGATACAGTGCCTATGCTTCCCCTTTTTCAAATGACATTTAAAATCTTTTCAGCGTTATCAGCTCTTATTCAACAATGCCTTTAATTGCTTTACTGTCATTATCTGCTTTTAATGCTCTAGCCCAGATCACATTTCCAAAATGTATGACCACATGGTATGTATGCGCCCGCCTTACGTGCCATCAAACATGTTAAATGTCGGGAAGCTGATTCTGTTCCCAGGTCATCAAATACCAACACTTCCCGAACCTATGAGAGCCAGACCCTCTGGAGAATAAACGCCTGGAGTCCCTTTGGATTTCTGCTGTGATCCAAAACTGTTTGCGGACAGGAGGAGAGCTCGGAGATCACATTTAAACTTTTGGGATTAAAAAGGTGGATTTATCTTTACTCCTGTTTGTTAACCTGACTGCAGCAGTGATCCGTTGAGCTGACCTCCTTTTTCAGGTGTTTATGTTTTGTAAAGTCGACTGCCAACTGGAGCTGGAGGTTGAAATGAACTGTACTTCATGAGCGCAACGTTACAGAAAAGAAGAGAGAGAACAGGAGTTTCTGGTGAGTACGCTTCTGAATTCACTGAGAGTGAAACACACCGTTACTTTGGGAACCTTTCTCTGCGTTTGAACATTTGTTGGACATTGAACATTTGGGACAATGTAAGTACACAACTCAGCAAGATATAAAGCGTAGTCATTTTTAGTTTTATTTTTTAGTTTGAGGCAGAATTGCCACATATCGCATCTTTAACACTTTGACGTCGGTGTGTCTGCTGTCTGTTTGTGTTTTTGGACTATATTTCCTATTTGCACTTCACCAAACACTTCAACCGCTCTCACACTTCTACTTTTAGCCCTCACCTGTTGACAGGTCAACTCACTTTGACGTTTCCAGTGCAGTAGGGGATTCTGGAGAAAGAATTCCAAGTAAAGTTTCAGTATTTGACCTGGGCTGTTGGTTGCTGGTGCTTCAACTCATGCAAATGCAGCAACTGTATCTCACACGCAACATTTCATATGCAAACAATTAATATGGCACTTAAACTACAGTAGCCTGCTTCCCAAAAGATGAGCGTGAGATATAACAACCACAAGTATTTAAAATTTCTCTCTGTTTTCATGATGTCCAAACACATTTTTGGATCACTCTGTGCTCTACCGTCACTTAATTAATCTGCATGATCTAGTTTGTCCTCGTTTATAGGCTAAGATACGGCATCTGCCCACACTTTGCCATGCCCAACTGACCCTCATATGCACAGACCTGCCAAAAACCCAGCACACTCAATCAAACAATTCAGTGATTCATTCACCTCTAACACTTTCTCCCTCCGCCGCCAGGCTCAACGCCGCAAGTTAAAGCCATGTGGATTCCATTAAGATATTCCACCCCCACCACTTTCTCCTCAAGGTTTTGATTATGATATGAACTGAGGAGTTAATAAGCGTATTAATTACCTGTGTAGGAGACAAACCAGCTCCCAGAGCGAGCCCACAAACCCCCACCTCCCGCCTCCCGTCCTCCCACACAGCAACCGAGGAGCATCGCCGTTGTGTTTAAATGAGCCATCATCATCCGATTGTCTCCAAGGTCAGCAGGGCCTCTGCTGTTAGCACTGTACCTGCTAGGGGAAGTCTCTAAAGCCACTCAGTAATGAGAATAATTACAATAATACAGGGTCAAGCAGGACGACAGAGCGATCGAGAGAGGGAATGAGGAAAATGGTTGTAATCCTCCCGGAGACTGGATGTGATCACGACTCAATACTTAAGTTTCTAATTATCTCTCTGTCAGAGAGTGAGGTTTCTGTTCGACACACGAGCAGACGGCACACCCCGCATCAGTCTTCAACCTCACGGGATCACCAGACGAGGCCGTATGTCCGTCATTCTCACACGCGCACACACACTGAGGAGCAATGTGACATCTTTCCCACATTTCAACACGGATCGATCTGGCGCTTCGAGCATGCCGGGGCATAGGTGCCTCCTCACAGCAAGCTCCGGCAGAAGAAGCCAAAAGCACAGTCAGAAAAGAAGAACGTCTGCTCAGTGCGTACAGCGCAAACGGACAGAGGTCAGTACAGGCCAGTACACAGGGGTAACCCACAGCCCGAGTAACAAGCAGAACAAGCAGTAGGATTCCATTCCACGTCTGCAGACGTTCTCCTCTGAATGCGTACAGGAGCTGGTATACAACGGTGCTGTCATGATAGCAGAATTTTAACATTCATTGGCTGCAACAGTGGAGTTTTATAAAGAAAGGAAACGGACAGCCTCCACCGTTTCCAAGTGTTGTTGTTGTTGGCACTGCTCTCGCAAAGACAATAGGACTGTTTTCTTCACAGCGGCTTCTAATGGAGACGTGAAAGCAGATAAAAATGGTGCCAGGCTGCCAGCCTGGCGGCATCGGCAGTCAGACTTCATCTTCCCGGGAGAATTTGTCCCCGTTGGCAGACAAAACAGCACAGAGAAAAAGCCAGGTTTACAGGGAACAAATCTAAATGCCGATGGTGTCATCATTCTATTCCCATTGACTTCTGCCATCAACATTTACATCGTCATGACACACTGAAGGAAAAAGCTCTCTACTGACAGTTTAAATTAACAAAACTTTTTCAAGGCTGTATTGTGGTTTAAATCAACCCACAACACAACGGAGATACACTGAAAAAGTTTTGGACAGTGCTTTGTTTAAGTCCTTTTTCAGCTCATGGGGATTATTACATCACAGTTGGGTCTGAAGACTATACGAGACTGGAAATGAAAGTCTGGAGGTGTCGGCTGAGGAAGACGTGAGCTTACCAGACCTGACCTCTGTAGCCTGCTGCTCATCTCCACTTGGTGGTATGGGCTGCGAGGCTACGTCAGCTACTCACATAACTGGATGTGCCGGATTGCATTGTGGGTAATGTAGGTGCCCACGTTTTAGAAGAAGAACATGTTTCATAAAAAAGGACTACATCTGCAGCTCTACTGCGATTTTGTTACCTTGCGAGGCAGCTGGATTTACAAGACCATGTGATCTTGAGAATCCATCTTGCCAAGCTTCGAGCTATGGTATTGTGGTTGAACTGATCAGCATCCAATTGAGGAACTACTGGCAGCTATGGTCGGGTTTATGTGTGGCAACCATGGACATTTAAAGAGACCTGGATACAGCTTTGGAGACGTGACCTGTTGATTCATATAAAAGCTGCTCAGTGGCACAGGAAGCCAAAAAAGCTTGATTTTCTTGGTATAAAAATACTCATGTCCTCTGTGTTGTTTGGTCCAAGAGCCATGTCTTCTATCACAATTTAAGAAATATTGTTGGGCTGCAGCGCAATGTGCAGATCCAGGCAGTTCTCCAGGCACTCCTGTGCTTTGCTGAGCTCCTCTACTTCTCACTGTATACGTCAAACCCTCCATTAACATTGGTTATTTACACTATATTTTTCTCTAAAGGTAATGTCGTGAAGCGCTCAAATGCTGATTTTATAAACCTTGTATAAACCTTAGAGCGGTTGCTGGCAGTGTGCCCTGCCCTTACTATGGTAATGGTGATCATCAGTATAGATTTCCATCACCCTCATCTTCTTTTATAGTTGGTGCACTCACTTTGAGATGAGATGGGAATGAAAAAGCTGTTGAATAATCTTCATCACAATCTGTAAGAAAACATTCTGGTCACATTACTGTTACGATATGCACTTGCACATGGAAACACAACAGATTAAACATGTTGATGAAGGTTCTCAGTCATCCAGGTCGTGGGGATTCTAAGTGCTGTATCGTAGGCATCTGGACTTGTTTCAGTTCCTTGAAGAAGTTCCCCCTCTCATCCAAGAGGCTTCTCCAGTTCTATCAAACTGGAGGGGAGTTGCAGGCTTTTAAACCCTGTGTGGGAGTGTCCTTACAGAGTTGTTGAGGTCACGTGTGGGTCGTTGGTCAAATCGGCCTTCATGCCACACTGTCTGGGGAGAGAACTCAGTACAGCATTGTAGGTGGGTGATAAGTAATGTCTTGGGCCACCTCCTGTGTTCAAAGATGGTCGTTCCAGTTTGACATAGATGGATTCTTTTACTCCTCTTTCGAACCATCTGTCTTCTCAAGATGTCAAAATGTTTACATTAGCCCTTTTCAGATAGAAAAGGCAGCACATTTGCTCCAAGGTAAGGCCGGTAATGTGCCGCCCTGTCTTTCTAAAAGCGAGGTGTAATATTCCTCCTTTTCCAAAAGCCGCCACTTGGCCGCCACTGGGGTAGGCGTAAACATGTGACGTGATGTCAAGCACAAAGTTGGGCAGTGAACACAACAACAACGACAACGAATTTGTCTTCAAAATAAGAGCTTCACATTGCACCCCATTGGAGTTTAGAACTGGGTTCTTAGCGGGGGGCTTTTAATTTGAAAGTAGCGACCGTTCGTAGTTTTCTGGCACATTTACACCTCGTGTTTACATAGCAATGGCGGCGGAAATAAGTGTACCCTCCGAGGCGGCATATTGGCGGCCCAAAACAGGCCGCCTTCTTTGTAAAAGCGCCGACCGGGACGGCAAAAGGCGGCTTATTGCCCAGTGTAAAAACAGCTATAGAAAGCCTCGTAAAACGCCCACATAACTGTTGACACCATGTTTTTTGCTCTCAACCTGAGATAACTCCTTCACTTGTGGCAGCACACTCAATTTTCCAGCAGAGAAATCATAGTCATTCATATGTTTCACGCAGGCTTCACCCTTTAACAGAACTCTATGGGTCAAGTGAGAGCATATTAACATATAGTATTGGGTGGCCTTACCGAAAACAATCAAGCAGTCATGATTGCCTCTCTATCTGTCTTCGCAGACCCACTGGAAATGGCACCACTGTGCCCACAGTGCTTCACATGCCCAAGCCAGAGCATTGATGCGTGTGGACCATCACTCCCATATGGCACTTATTGTGCAAAGTGCAGGCCAGTGAGGAGGCATTTTGAGCAATGCTTCAGGCATTCGTAGAGACCACAACATACTCAGGAATAAGATAATCCTCCCCGTACCCTGCCAGCTCCACAGAAATAGCTCCTTCCTGCGCAAGCACCACACGGAAAGGTGTTATCCCAAAATTGAAGCGCAGTTGCTGCAGTACGCAGTTGGGTCCAGTTCCAATCATTCTGTTTGGCCGCATAGCTGACAACAAACCTGATAGATTCTGTCATGGTGCATGCAGTCACCTCTGAGAAACTAGAACATCAGAAAAATAATTTGGTAATGTCAACCATCCAAACGTCCTAATATGGACGAGTTCAGCCAATGTCACCACACAGGGCCCCCTGTCAATCATACAAAAATCCTGGTCCACAGCTCCACATCCATCTCACAAACAGAAGGGACGGAGAATGACGGATGACATGCTGTGATGATGTGACATCAATGAAATCATCAGCAGGGCTACAATGACATTTGATTAAAGAATACTTGTGTCCGCACACATCAAGGTTTGGGTGACAGTCCATAGATCAATAAAATGTCTATGACAGAAAAGTCAGCTCAGATGATAGACCAGAATGCAGGTCAGCGAGAAGAGAAGACGACACAAACAAATGTTTATCCAGCCGGTGAGCTACAGTGTCTGTGTTTCTCTGCCTGTTTGTCAAACCTTGATAAAAAGTAAAGAAACTTAACGTATCTTCCTCCTGGGATTTTAAAAAGTATGTCTGCAAAAAGAATTTCATTACTTGAAGTTGTCTTTGGTGAGGCATGATAAGGAAAAATGGATTTTCCTTTTTAGTAGCAGATCTGGATAATGTCTTTTAGGACGTATAAAAAGACGACTCAGAAACCCTTCAGTCTGAGTTGTTGCTCTTATCAGCCACAGATAAAGGAGGCAGAGAAAGTGCAGCACACCTGCAGCATAAAAACAAGTTTGGTGTCAGATCGATGTGTTTTGGCCTGTGGCCTTCATCAGGGTCATCCAAGAGGGTCACAACTCACAAGATGGTGTGATGATAAAGTGTTGCTGATCTTCAGACTTTTTTTCGGAGGTCAGTGAAGTGGTGCCAGGAATCCCCACACTTTGTGTCTGCAGCACCTAAAATCTGATTTCACTATACTCTATCTTCACTATATAAGTTGACCCAGCTCCAGGGACTGTAAGGGGATATAGAGTTGAACTTACAGAAATACTTTCACCAGTATCTTGTGCACTTTAAAAGTAAAACAGCAGGGGAGAGGCTTTCATTGCATTAGGTAAGTTAAATCCTTCGCCCTCCCAGCGATTTGGATTGTTGTTTGCCAGAGAGCAGAGCACAGCATTAGAAGCTGCTGCGACAAAGCCTAAAACCACTCAGATATCTTCTCCTGTCTTTGGTGGTTTTAATCCGATGCTGTTGTAAGACGCTTTCAGCCCTTACTTTCTGCTGTACAAATAAAGATTATTAGAAGATTATTGCATAGTAGACACACATAGGTAGACAATAAAAGAGGGTGCCAAGAGGAAAGGTTTTACTGGCACTTCTGTCTGGGTTTTTATTCCAAAGGGCTTATTATCTAACTGCTGGACGGCTTTTTCCTGAAGAAATTGAATTGCCTGTTTGCGATGACCTTCTGGTATCACATAATTTGATTATCATGTTGAATTGGATTGAATTGAATTGAACTGACTATTAATTTAAGTTGTATAACCTTTGCTCTTTGGCACCATTTGAGCCACCTGTTGAGTCCTAACAAACGGATTCCTCTACAGAGTATATTTGATTTAATTCAGTTAGCACAGCTGTTTTACCATTAATAAAACAGGTACAGGTTGGTGGGCATGATGTGGTCTGTATGGACAGGGTATCCTCATCTTGTAGGTTTGGAGTCCACAAAATGTGAAAACTTAAGGTTTACTTTGCATCATGCATGCATATCCAGTTATTATATATATTTTTTTTTCATTATTTTTCTCTTTGATTATGCCTCAGTGCAAACGTTGCAGCTGATGTTTATAAACTTTTCATAGCTGGAGGCTTTATGTTTTTGGGGTCGTTCGTCTGTCCGTATGAACGAGATATTTCAGAGACGCCTTGAGGGAATTCTTTCAAACTTGGTGCAACCATCCACTTGGACTTAATAGAATTTGCAAAACACATTTTTGGCCATTAGTCAGCATTTGTGTTGTGATGACATCTAATATCCCAAAGGTCAAAGGTCAACTTCACTGTTCTGCAAAAATGTTTGGCGATTATTCATAGTAATAACCGAGGAACAGCAGCCTGACTGGTGCACGGAGGCGTACAACCCTGAGGCGGTTATTCTAGCTGTTCTTAAATTTAGCTTCAGCAAGTTTACAATGTTGGTTTGCTTGTTTCAGTTGTGATTATGTTGTTTGAAAATGTTTGATTTTAGTTTTGTTTTTATTAGATTCAATATGAGTTTTATTTTGTTATATTATAATATGCTGGGTGTTTTGTCTGAGGTAAGATTTAAGTTCAGAATAGGTATTACATTATAAACACTTTGTGAGGGCAGCGGTCTTACAGTCATGTATTCATCCCAGTCGCATTCGACAGATGCACTAATGCCGTGATTATGTGGAGACACTTGACCAAATTGACTGAGGCCTAGTCCACACATGCAAGGTATTTTTGTATACAGGGTTTTAGGGAAAAGAAAACAAACACTGTCCACACAAGTGTTTTAGCACCGTGTGCTGTTGTAAACAGGAAGCACATTGCATACTCCGGTCAGTTGCTTAGCTACAGAAAATACTATGAACGAGGCAGGAAAACGTATCTGCTCCTCACAGAATCTTCCTGGATAATTTGTCAGCAAAACATTGCAAGCAGCTGCTTATGTCTCTCTTTTCCGTCATTGTGTCTTCAACCTCGGCTCTTTCTAAATACAACTTAAAACAATATACAACCATTCTGTAACTGTACAAACTCAAATACTCCAATATCATAACACACACTCCGTGTTTACGTTTACCAGTATTTCCACAAACACTGATAAACCAAAAGCTCAGTTTTCAGTGACAAAATGCATAGAAAAAGCTTTGTTTTAAGAAATACTTGTGAACGTGTGGGCAGGGCCTAAAACTAAGGACACTTCTTGTCTGTCTTCCTTCATGAAGTTTAATTTTTATTTTATTTCAGTTTTCATTCATTTTTTTTAATTTCAACTACTAAACTTTTCGTTCACTTTCAGTTAACCAAAATAACCTTGGTCCTGCCATCACTCAGAACGCTTCTACTGACTTTCTTTGAAAACGAATGAAAACATGAAGGATGTCATGACTTCAGCCCTTCTTCCGTAAATCTTTAGAAAGATACTTTAATATGCTGTGTTGTCCAATGATGCCCCTTAAAAACCTCTCGCAGCCTTTTCAGAGTTTTTTTCTGATCAAATTATTAATCGATGGTTATCATTTTCAATCAGCAAAGGAGCCGGTGAAAGGCTGCGCAGCACTGAGAGAAAACTGGATCTGCATGGGCACTCGCTGAACCATTCATTAATTCATATTATTCATTCAACACTCGCACATACTAGCTTGCGACACAACCTGTTGATCTGAAAATGGCTTCACTTCGGTTTATTCAATGATTATGTCAAGAAGCAGCTGACCATTCAAGCATCACAAATATGTGAAAGTAATATAGCTAGGACCAGACAATGAAAGCTGCTCAGCCTCACCACGGTTAAGTTTACTATTAATTTCCTATATAGTGGACGTCTTACTATTTTTTTTTTTTATTTCAGAATTCTATAGAAATATCAAGAGTATGCTGTGTTACAAAGATCCAGCTGCTACAGCTGACCTTCAACTTATTGTGTTTTCATATTGCAGGACTATTCAGATAAAAGTGTGCAGTTTTATGTTATTCAGCGTATTGTCCTTCTTTTTTCTGTTAACTATTGACGTTTTAACTCTCCAGTTCATTGAACGCTTGGAAGTCAGCTTGACTCGCACTAATGGCAAATGAAAAGTGCAAGGCGGGGTGCAGCTGCAACAATAAGATCCCTTGTAGAATAGATGTAGATGTTTCACTGAGCATTTGACAAACAGTACGTCACACCCCGAACAAGCGGAAACTCTAACCCCTGCTCGGTCAGAAACACCTATGTCAAGGAGGGCCCCACAGTTTGATTTAGCTGAATGAAGGCTTGGCTTGTTGAGGGAGCTTTTGAAGAGAACCGAGCAGCAACGCCGGTGCATCTAATCCCCCCTCAGCAAAGGCATACATGAACAATGCCAAAAGCTCAGTAAATACAGAGGAGGCTGGGGTGGTGGAGGCAGATGAAGCGGCAGACATCATATCAGTGGTTTTATAGTGAGATATATCAGATTATAAGGCTTCTGGGTACAACTGTTTGAATATAATGAGGGTGTTACCGGCCATCTGTTTGTCAGGCAGCTGGTCAAAGAGACACTGAAGTGAAGCCTAAATGAGTCCCCACAAATCAATAGTAGTCATTAGTCGTAGGAGACGGACACGACAGGAAAATGATGACTTTCAATTGAAGCATTTGTTCTGCAAGAGAAAGGACGGAATTATTTGTCCCCCGTGCTCTTGGACTGCAAGAAGAACGAAAGCTATCTCAAGTTATCACATTATCATATCCCTGCGAGAAGATGAGCTCCAGCTGGTACCGGCCTAATCAAATCCCTGGCAATCATTCAAACTGAGGTCATTTGCACTTAAATGTGAGGGAGGTCTCACAATATAGTTGTGAGAAAGTGCCGGGCTCACGGGGCCGTGTGGTGTATCTGAGCGTGTCGTGTAGTGAGCCGGGAAAAGCCCCCCACTTCTCTCTGACTGGTTTGAATTCATCCACAGAAAAGGTGAACCAAAGGGTGAGATTAAAGAGAAGCCATCTGCGTGTGAGGAGATCGTAAGAGTGACGTTCACTTTAATTGGATTATGATTACGATGGAGCGAGATGAATCCAGTAAAGTACATCTGTTGAAAGTTTTTTTGCATACTCAGCTGGAGCCCAGAGTCTCCAGGTTCACTGACTGAATTTGTTTTGGTAATTTGATTAAAGGCATGATTTGTTAAGGAATTCGCACCAAGAGAGTATAATATGTACTCAGGCGAGTCCGTCTTTGTTGTAATGTTTTGGTCCTGTGTCCAAAACTGATTTATTGCTGCAACTAATTGTGTTCGCATGAATCATATTTACACATGAAGTTGTCTTTAAATCACATCTGACGCACAGGAAGCCTGGAGGGATTACTCCAGCGTAGGAATACTGTTTTTGCGGGGTCTCTTTGTTTTCATGACTGAATAAACTGACTAAATAAATTGACCTTAAAGGACAACACAGTTCCATACTGTTTTACATGTGGACCCTGACACCTTTCTAGCTTCAACAGTGTTCTGGGGACCTTATTTTCCTCTGAGAACAGCTTGTTTATTCAGTTATGGACAAAATAAATATCTCTAAGTTTTTACTATTACCTGATTAAAATTCTGAGTTTGGCTTTCTTCTCCAAAGCTACATAGTGCTCCTTTAATGGAAACTCAGTGGTAACATGATGTTTAAAAGCACAGTCGGGGCCCAAGAACAAATTTTTGCCTGACAGCCTCCAGAAGATGAGAGAACACTCTTCAGAGAGTAGGCTAACCACTGATTTTGTTTTTCAAAAAAAAAAAGGAGGGGCTAATGATATTATATAAATATCGCAGATGAGAGTCCAATTGCACTGAGAACAGGAGCCGAGGGACGAACAACGGTTCAATAAAAAAAGACAGTTTTTTAACCCACTCTGTGTGTTCTTAAATTTTTTCTGGAGGAGTTTCTTCATCAGAAGACACATGACCAAAATATATGTTGGGTTTTAGTGTGTTTCTCCATGCATCTCTGATAGACTTCAACACAACTGACGCCACAGTCAAAGAAAGATTCAGTGACGTAACGACCCTTCCTTCTTTCTTATGTTCCTTGGCACACACCAGGACACGACTGACACAATTTGTATTGGCAGTTACAATAAAAAAAACAAGAAGAAGCAAACTTTGGTTATGTGATTCGCATGCTGCTTCATAAAATTCACTGGAGAGTGAAAATAAAATTGTCGATTGTACCCAGGTGTGCGCTGGAATATGGAGCATACAGAACTGTTTCAATCATGTACAGTTTTTAGGTAAAAGGTATCACAAATATCTTTTTAGACATCGTTTATGTTTATTGTATATCTTAAACTTAAGGTTGTATTTACGTGAGTATTATGAGAGTGCTAGGGAACAAGAATTTAGCTGTACAGATGACCTAAAAAAAAACCTGAACCTGGACCTGTACTACTTTAATATTTTAATATATACGTTGTCTAACATTTTATTAAAAAAAAGAAAAATACATCTTCACTAAATGCCTATAAAACTAAGTGAACGTAGAGTAAATTACAGTATCTTTATATATCTCCAAGTATATGCCTTTTGAAGTCTAGGAGGCACACTCACACGACCATAAATTCTTTGTCGGAGCTGGGTAACATTTATCTGCCTCTCACAAATCTTCGTCCCTGCTTTAGGAAGACCATTTACGGTTAAAACGTGGCCATGCCTGTGGAATAAAAGAAGATTGAGCGCAATGTACTGTAGCAGTGTGCGGATATCACAATGGATTATTATTTAATTTGTTTGACAGAAATTGATCACAAAAACAAACCAACCATTCCCTTTTGTTGTTGTTGCGCAATAGAACAATTAAAAGCAGACACTAATGAAAACTGTCAGTGACATATTGTCATAATTCCTGCACGCAAATGACTTCATCGCAGCTTTGTAGAATTTTTGACTATTTTGATTTGGCAACGCAGCTTGTTTAATCAGAGAGTTTATAATGAAGTCTTTCTAAACAATATTTAATTTAGAAGTTTTTAAGCCTTAAAACTGTCAATAGATTTTCACACCGTAATGGAATTAAAAGAGGCCTCCAGCTGCTGACCAAAGTTGGAAATTAATCATAGCTTTGACACAAAGTATTTTAAGCTTCACGGGATCTAAAATGATCTCCGCTTGATTGTTATGCTCTCTTTCTTCACGAACCCTCTCTATCTTTCATCCACAGGTGGGTAAGATCCGAAGGACTGCGGCCAGGAGGCGAGAGTACCATATACTGTTCATGGTTCTGACCACAGCGGCCTGTTACCTGTTGTGCTGGATGCCTTACGGCGTCGTGGCCATGATGGCAACATTCGGCCCGCCAAACATCATCAGTCCTGTAGCCAGCGTTGTGCCCTCGCTACTGGCCAAGAGCAGCACAGTCATCAACCCACTCATCTACATACTTATGAATAAACAGGTGAGTCAGTGAAGTGACGTGTGTGTGTGTGTGTGACTCAAAGACATGGACAATCTGACATGTACGACAGCTTTATTTACACGGTAAAAAAAGACAAATTACAACAGCTGAAATCATACAAATGGTCTATTTAAATATCAATTCAAGTGTAAGAAGAAGAGAATTCACTGACAAATCAAAGTCAAGAAGAACACCCTAAGGCTGTTGAAAGTGAAACACACGTATTCAGTCGGTCACGGATGCTTCGCTTTCTCTTCCTCACTCCAGGAACACTGCAGGAAGCTGCAGGAGGGAAATGTAAAACTGAAATGTTGGACAATCCTTTAGAGGCAGTGTGGTGCAGAAACTCCCACAGTACTGAGTAAAAACAAGACATGAAAAACAGGCCTCGGGTTAAAAGAGTGGGGAGGCTGAGAGGGCAAAATGAAATAAACAGTGTCCGCAAATACGTTCTCTCATCTCACAAACGTTTTAAGTTTAAAATTATTGTCTTAAAGGAATAAGATTAGAAAATTTCATATATTTCACATGAAGCATTCCAGGGAAAAGTAATAGCATCTTAGAAGTCCTGCTATTACTCCCAAGTCCTCATCCCACATTCAACCCACCCCTCCCTGCTGACACATTACTAAAAATGGAATTTGGCACAATATTAATATGCGACAATGAAGTTGCCAAAAGGCATTGCACTTAATCAAGTGCTCCCAGGGAACTACCTATAGCTGCACCGCAGCTGGAAGTGATTTCCCCATCCACAAGCATGCACTAAAATCTGCAAAACACCACTTAAGGAAAAAAAGAAATTATTAAAAATCTCAGAGCACAGTTGCCTGTCACGACATTAATGACAATGGTGTCTACTTGCAGCACAGTACAGCACAGACAGTTTAAGACTCTTAGCCCTGATCCTGATTTGCATGCTCTGTGCATCTGAATTGAAATCAGAGTTATCAGAAATATACATGTACAATATGTTCAGGGTTTTTGCACCTTCAGTGTGTTACAATCACAAGCAGTAAAACATTTGTCTCAACAGAGAAAACCTACAGCAGAGCTGAGAACCTGCATTATTCAAAAATGAATGGTGAATCTCCTTAAGCTTAAAAAAGGGTTTCTCATCAGACGGTTTTTCAAACATCTGCCATAGTCCTCTAACAGTCTCTTTTACTTTTGTCCCTTGCTGGATGTCTAATGACATGCTCAATAATCCATCTGAAGGGCTGGGTATCAAACCTCACTACCTTTTGCATTCGGAACAAAAGGTGCTCCATTTTTCAAAACCGTCAAGCAGGGCTGGGCGATACAACCAGATACGTTTACATACTGACACCATTTGTCAACTGTCAAGAGAAATTTCCGTACAACTACACATCAGTGAGGAGAACTGCTTCATGGCAATATTAGAGTTACAGGATTTTGCATCAATGTGATGAAATACTTTTTTCATGTATGTAATTCACTGAATTAGTCATTCTCATGTGGTCATTTCATCTATACATGCACTCATTTGCCAGTTCATTAGCTTCATCTAACTAAATGTAATGCAGTCTAATGCATGAGCCCTACGATAAATCCTTTATGAAGGTTAATATGTTCTCTTTTGTTAATTCAAGGTATTAATTCAACTGAAAATTACTACATCAGGATATACAGTAGGGCTGCATCTAATCATTACTGTCATTTTAGATTAATCTTCTGATTATTTTCACAATTAGCCATGGTTAGGTCTATAAAATGTAAAAAAAAAAATAGGAAAATTACTCATCACAGTTACCCAGAGCCTTAAGTGACATCTTTAGGCGGCTTCTTTTGTCCAACCAACAGTCCAAAACCAAAAGACTCTTCATTTACTGTTACAAACAGCAAACAAAAGCAGTAAATCTGTACATTTAATAAGCTGGAACCAGCTAAATATTTGACATTTTCTGCTTGAAAAATGATTTAAATAATAAATCTATTATCAAAATGACTGGCAATGTTCTTTTTGGCCGACTAATCGCTCGAGTTCTATTAAAAATACAGAAATGGATTTTGGCCATGAACATTCTTTTTGGGGGGGAGATTCAGAGAAAAAAGTCTGGATTCTGATTTTAATGTTGGCTCTCTGAGAAACAGTCAGAATTGTCACAAATGTGATCAGTGATCCTCTTCCGTAATTACACAATACATCAATCTTGCAATATAAAATATGATAATGAATTTTTTTTGTCTAATATATATCGCCCACCCTGCTCAAGTATTGAAAATTTGCACCGAGCGTTCGTTTCTTTCCTTACATTAGTTATAAAAGCGTTTTTTGTAGAAAAAGAAAACGTGTTGTTTTGGTATCATCACAGTTGATGTTTGTAGCAGTACTCACACATTTTGGATGATACCCAGCCCTACAAAAACAACAAATACTGCTTAGCCCCAGAATCATCTACGAACTATCACTACAGAGCCCTCTACTTTAACACACATCAGACTATTCAAGGAAACATTCCTTTGACAAAGAATTCACATCTTAATACGAACCACAACCAATGGCACGAGAACACTTGTAGAATAGCACACTTAGCGATAAAAATCTGTTATAGGCGAGATTTTTCCGACTGAATGTCTCTGTTGCAAAATCACAACCATCCCTCCTCTCCTCTCTCCACGCCGAGCTAATACCTCTCGAGCCCGCTGCAGATGTGGCACTGACTGACTGTAAGCATAATAATAATAATAATATTCCTGCCTGGATACAAAACAAATCTGATGATATTACAGGTTCAAATTCCTCTTTTATAATCGTCTCTACTCTGAGCTGCGGACACATACATACCAATATGAGAGGATTCAGGATGTGTGAGACATTTATAGTCATAGGAAATGAGCTTCATGCCGTTGATGTGACAAAGAAAGAACCCTGCACATAAGCAGCAGACCATACTGCAGTGGTTAGCTCCAGGGAGGGTTTGGCCATTACACGCGGTGGTAAAATTACATTCAATAAAAAGAGTGAACTATCAAAAAAACGGGGGCTGGTGATTGCTGAGTGCAGAGCTAAGAATCCCCCTGATGCAGCTCACTTCAGCAAAATCAAGCTCTCACGGCAATTAAACTCCATGTTACTGCAGTCCTGCCACAGTATGTACTGCATGTTTCTGAACAGTGACAAGGCAACCCGAGGGAAGTGTTCAGTCAACCACTAGGCACAGGGTCACAGCTGTTTTGAGCACCAGTTTGTTCTCAAGATCCATTTTGGCCCCATGAACTTGATTTTTTTTTTTTTTTTTTTTTTTTTACAGAAAAAATGTTACTCTGAGCTAGGATGAATCTAAAAAGGACAACCAGTGTCTTCTGTCCTGTGGACTGTTAACTGAGAGTCTTGACACGGATTAAGGAATCACCCTCAGTGTGTGGATGAGGAGTGAGAAACTGGTGGGGTGAGCTGGCAAGTTTGCATGCATAAGAGTAATTTAGTACTAAGCTTGACAACATCAGTCGTGTAAAGTAAACTCCTAATGACCACGCGAAACAAGACTTCGAGGGGATATCAAAGGAATGTCAAACAAGAACGCGTGCTGCAGAGCGATGAAATGTACAGTCATATGTCCGCGTGTGTTTGTGAGTGTATGTCGCATTTATGACATTCAGCGTGGATGACTTTCTTTGCTTAATCACAACCCTTTGGACCAGTAAAAAAAAAAAAAAAAGAAGAAGAAAAAGAAAATCACAAGTATCCACCATTCAAAACAGTGGCATTTCCTTTAAGTAGAGAACCACCCATACTATTGAAAAAAAACAGAGTTTACACCATGGAAACACACCCAGTTATTGAAAATTCACTTGCCTATCTAAAAACACTGATCTGTTGCTACCCTAGTCAGCTCCACAGCTAACGTGGCTCAGCTAAAGCAGAGAGAAACGTCTTTTTCAGCTCCGTCTTGGAGACTCTTCCTGCCAGTCTCTGGTCGAGTAAACCATCTTAATGAAGACAAGTTCTTTCAGAAGCCCCCACGTTGATCCCTCGCCAGAGGGCTATGGCTTATGTTCTAATCTCCAGGCTCCTTGTCTCCACTGGCTTTATTGCATCTCTCCCTTGTGGTCAGCCAGCAAAAGGCCAGAGTGTATGTGTATGTTCGGGCTCAGAGGTTCAGGTTTTCATATCTCAGATGTCACAGTTGACGGTGCTGAAGCCTGGAAGAGTGACCCGTCCCTTCCTTCGCAGGTCACCCTCGGGCCCCGTGTTTATCCGCTGGATCAGGCTCTTCTCATACAGGAGGGGATGGTAGGCACCCAGTGTACAGGCGGCGTCATAGTAACGCTCATGGTAGTGGCACAGGTCCGTCTGCCTCATGGAGGGAATGTACTCGTACACATGCACCTGCTCACACAGCGCCATCATCAGGAGGATGCCTGTAATGACAAAAGAGAGCGAAAGAGAAGTTGAGGTTTTCTGGATCAAAACAATTTCCTGATTAACTGAAACCAGGTCAGGACTTTTTTAAAGAAGTACATTGTTGAGCCTTTTAAATGAGACACATGCTCATTTTCAGAATCCTAATTTTATTTTGGGTTACTACTCAAATATGTTCACATGCTTTAATGCTCAAAAAAACCCATACATTTTCTCATACTGTCCAGTGCTGCAGCTCTGTATTCCCCCATCTGTTTTAGCTCCTGTCTCTTTAAGGTTCCCCCCTCCTGAATATCCAGTCTCCTCTGATTGGAGGAGCTCATGCACGCCTGACCCAGCACCACTTACAACAACAGAGAAGCTGTGCTAAATTAATTATTGCATGTCGAACCAGCCTTTAGGTATAAATTATGTAAATGTGTGACATGGTGACATAGTGTGATGTCACAAAGTCACAGCATTACCGATGGGACAACTGACGAGGCGTTTCAGGACCAGTGTTTATGTGGGAGAAAGGAGCTTCTGCTGTTACAGACTTTGACCTTTTTAACTTCAACTTTTTTTTTTTTTTTACATGCACAAGAACCAAAAAACACTCAAGGAAAGGAGAAAAAACTAAAAAGCTAAATCAATACTGTTCTCACATGTCTCCATTCAAAATGAAGCTAAAGCCAGCAGCTTGTTAACGTAGCTTAGCATGAACCTAAGTTAATTTAATAACACATTCTATCATTTCTGTTTAATCCATAGAAAAACTGAAGTGCATAAACAAGGAGTTGCAGTTTAAGAAAGGGTTAGGAGGAATTGTAACTGTTGTATCATAGCCAACTGAACTTGTTTCAGTTTCTTGAAGACGTTTCACCTCTCATCCAAGAGGTTTCTTCAGCTCTAACCAACTGTAGGGGGGTTTGCAGGCTTATAAACTCTGTGTGGGAGTGTCCTTATAGAGCAGCTTGTGAGTCGTTGACACACCAGGGCTGCATGTGGGTGGTAAAGGCTAGGTGAACCCAGGTGTGAATGGTTGTTAAGCTGTTTGGGGAGTGAACTCAGTACTTTATTGTAGGTGGGTGATAAGTAGTGTCGTAAGCCACCTCCTCTGTTCAAAGACGGTCGTTCCAGTTTGACGTAGATGGATTATTTTACTCCTCTTTCAAACCATCTGTCTTCTCTGTCCTAGATGTTTGCATTGTTCTCCTCAAAGGAATGATTTTTCTCCCTCAGATGTATGTGGGCAGGGGAGTCTTGAGTTTGACATTCGCTTATGGAGAGGTTGTTTTTCCTTCCCCATGTACAAATCTGTGCAGTCCTGGCTGCATTGAAAAGCATACACTACATGACTCTGCTAATGCCCATAGTGGGTTTGAAGTGGTCCAGGATATGATGTTTATTGAAGAACCGATGGTTCAGGTTACTTGCTGTTCGATTTTCATCACTTACTGGAACACAAGCTGGTAGTTATCAGAACCCCAAATCATCGGGCTGAGACAGTGCCCACAAAGACAGAGGGGAAGGAGAAGGAACATCAGGGTAGCACTTAAAACCTGTGGATACCCAAACTCGGCCTTTGTCAAAACCTCTAAATAGATCCAGAGCTGACAGAGAGGAAGCGACAGAGCAACATTGCCATTCTTTATAATGCGGGAACATCTGAGAAACTCAGGAGGCCCTTCAATAAACATCGTATCCCAGCAACACACTGAGGCAGAAAATTGTCCACTGTTAGGACAAAACACCCAGGCAAATAGAGCAATGCAGTTAATGGTGTTCAAGTGAAGGGCACAACACATCTTGGCCGGAGACGATTATTGGAGAGATGTTTTGAAAGAAGCATAAAAGAATCCATCTATGTCAAACTGGAATCGACATCTTTGAACAGAGGAGGCAGCCTACGATATGACTTATCACCCACTTACAATGCAGTACTGAGTTCTCTCCCCAGACATCTTAACCGTTCACACCTGGCTCACCTAGCCCTAGCAACCCACATGAAGGCCGGTTGGGTCAACGACCCACAAGTGGCCCTAATGACGCTGAAACAGAGCTCACATGTGTCCTTAATGACTCTGTAAAGACACTCCCACACAAAAGCCTGCAAACTCCCCTCCAGTTGGTAAGAACTGAAGAGGCCTCTTGAATGAGAGGTGAAACATCTCCAAGAAACTGGAACAAGTCCAGTTGCCTACGATGTTGCCATGACCTGGATGACTGAGAACCTTCATTAACAGGTTAGGTGGAGTGTATCTCTTAGGAAGGTGTAGTGATTTCTCACTGTGATGTCGAGACCAAGTGAATGAGCTTTAGAGGGGCTGCTAGGCAAATGTTTTTACCTTCAGCGAGAGACAGACAAGCTGATTCCAGGCTTTATGCTAAGCTAAGCTATATTACAGCTGGCTGCAGCATTGTGCTTACTTTACCAGTCCATAAAATGCACTAATACTAAAATGCACTCTCAGCTGGGCAAGTAAGGTAGGTGTAATAGTCTTCCTCAGCATCATCACGCTCATTATATCTCCAGTGGATCCTCACAGTGTCAAAGTGATTTCACAGGTGCACATGTGATTTTAAGTGCCCATGTGAAGTTCAGTTGTGCTGCAAAAAGAGCACACATGCTCAGCAAAACTCCCTTTAGATAAAGATTCAAATAGAACTGAATACATAATGTATGAAAACAGTGAGTTTGCTTGCTCAGCATGCTCTGCATGGTGTCTTTGATACACTGTGGTATGTTGCCAACACAAAGAGCATTCTGCAGCTGTGTACATTTTGTTACCTTTAGCTGTTTGTCATTCACTTTGCTTCGTACAATGTGGCTTATTTCTATCAGTTTCTGTTCGATGATTGTTATTCTGAATGATCTTCCACAAAATACCACAAATGATCAAGCAATATCCTTCCTACAATAATGTATAAGCATGTTGAATAATTTTTCTAAAGCTTGTAAGCCAGTCAGCCCTGTATTGTTTGACCATCGTCACTTTCTATACAACACATTTTCTCATACACATCACTTGTAGATAAAATAACAAATCACACTGCCCCAGTGGGCTTTACAACTGTACAGTAAATGACATAATCTGTCCTTAAACCCTTCGATGAAGCAAAGTGAAGCTGAGCTCCTGTGTACCTCTAGATTCATTTTTCATTAATTGACCTTTTATTTCCACCATTTTAACCCTGCTTTCCAAAAACGAATTACACAATAATATGAAAGTAATGGGCAAGCTTCAAAACTGCATAACAAAAAAGGTGCCATTATACACTTTTTATCACTACATTTGTCTCACTAATGATCCCGTTAATCCATTAATGTCCAAATACCTGTCTTGAGCTGTACAACAGAATAAGGACAAAAGAGAAACAAAATGGCATCATGACCCACTGCTTTGCAACATTCAGAAAACACACATTAAAGAAGAGTAAGCACTTAAATTTCAGAGAGCTGCACTCAGACCTTTCCAACTAATGTGTTAAATGACCCATAAGGTCAAACTAACCAATTAGACCTTCTTTGCCAGTGAAAAGCCGTTATGGGATCGTCTTCTCTCAAGTGGCACCACCGGTTGGCTGTGAGGACACAGAAGTGCACTGAGGCATGATTTCTGCCCAATCAAACTCTGAACAACGTACCTTTACTACAAGTCTCTCTGATAGGTTAATCCCCCTTATCTCTCTTTCCATGTCCTTCTCAGTTTTACAGGTGTTTCCTGATCCTGTTTCACTGCGATCACTGGTCAGCGGACAACTGCCACACCTCAATGCCCTCCAAGACCACGGTTATTCAGCTGAACCGCAGAGTCTACAGCAACACGGTGGCCTGCACCGCCCAGATCTCCACCAACGCTCTGGAACAGTGCTGCAGCACCACGGCCACCAAGCACACAATCCCGCCCGAGGTCACCACCTGAGCCTGAATATCATAGACCTGTTGAAACTGCAATGGCTCAGCTTTACAACTACCATTGAATGTGGACTAAAGCATGATGCATTTAGGAAGTAAATATACATAATGTGTGAGCTTGTGTTTGTACAGAGAGTGATCTTTCTGTGAGTCCATTGAGTTTCGGTATTTTATATTTGTTTTGATATGTACAAGGCACTAAAGTACTAAACGTCTGGACAAACACATGTTTTACACACACTATATGGCTGAAAGTTCACAGCGACCTGAACATCGCACCCATGTGTGATTTTTGAAATCTCAACCTTAAACCGTGCGCATTGAAATGCTGCTATAACAGCCTCCACTTTTCCGGAAAGCCTTTCAACAAGATTCTGAGAACAGGCTGCAGAGATTTGCTCCAATTTTGCCAGTATGCATTAAGGCACTGATGTTGGGCGATAAGGGCCTGGCTCGCAGTCAGCATCACATCAAAGGGTGTGTGATGGGTTGAAGTAAGGGCTCTCAGCAGGCTGATCAAGTTCTTCTCCAACAAACTCTGAAAATTTGCTTTGTGTACGGGAGAATGTTAAAGCAGCACTATGTAACTTTTTCACCTTAAAATAACAGGCTGACCTGGTGAGTGTATTCTCATCATCGCTGTGACATATTGTAGCGATACAGACGGTCTACATGTTGTTTTCAGATCTATTTTATTTTACCGCGACATGTGGCCGGTTATCAGCAAAAGTTATCTATCTATCCATCGCTGATAACCGCGCACATGTCGCGGTAAAAAATAGGCTAGACTCGCTTCAATCTAGAATCTCTAAATGAACGGACCCTGCAGCCTGGCTTGACACTTGCGCCACAGACAGTGTGGCTGGTCTAACCTATTAACATGGACAGCGAAATGAAAAGCAGGACATAACGCCATGCATACGCGCTGCTCACGCATTCAGTGTGACCGGCCTGTAACAGCTTCAGAATCATGCTGACGGTTCAGTGTGTTGTAACAGGGTGAATGGTGTCACTTCTTTCTGCACAATGTAACTTCAGAGAGAGGGTCGCATCGTCGTTCATACATACATGTTTACTTCAACATACAAGTTTTTAACACATCAGTGTTACGACGTAATGATTTTTGTTTGTAGTTAGCACCTACATTAGGTCTGACAAACAGTGCTGCTGCACTGAGAACCTCTGGGGGGGGCCCCCCCAAGTCACACAAAATGCCAATTTTTACACAATGTTGCTTTAAAGTTGAAACAGGAAAGGATCTTCCCAAAACTATTGCTACAAAGTTAGAAGAACACTATTGTCTAAAATAATATTGTGTGTTACCATGGGAATTCCTTTAATTGGAACTAAAGAGTACAAATTATGAAAAGCAGTATCGGGAGGTCTACTTTTGGTCATATAGTGTTCTCGACCCTTGTTTTACATGTTGATATGTTCAGGAAGGAGTGGTAGTTGATCTTAAAATGTTTAAGGGACATTCATGTCATTGTTATCCAAGAAGCCTGTTTTCTTTTTATTACAGTGAAATCAGGGTAAAAAATGTTTTGGGGTAAAATTATCTTTACAAATACGTAAACGTTTTGACAATTTTGTGGTTCGTCAACAGAATTGTATCCTCAGAGAGCTTTTTCATATTAATGTGCACACTGTCAATTAATTCAATTCATTTTAAAATGCGTTTCTATTTCCTTCCAAAGTGACCATAATAACAAACAATGATCGCATTCTCTTTCCAATATGTAATTTATGTTGGCTGAATGCTTTATTCGAAAAATCTAGACTCTGTCTTCTTTGTCATCCATCTTTTCTACAAAACCAAAACCTAGTGCCTATTCTCTGTCGCTGTTCAGTAGGTCTGTCATTGTGCTGCTGTAAATGTCAAGGCTAGTCAATCATATTTGTGCTCCTTCAGTCAGTGTCTAAGTGGATTGTTGTATTCATCATTCAACTTCCATCTTTTCCTCCTTTCTATAGCCTGTGTGCTGCTCAATTTGTAAATGTTGCAGGAACCTAGAAGTTTGTCACACCATCCTAAATTCAACTTCCAACCTGTACATATGCTCAAGATGTTATCTCTTTTGAATGCATGGTCAGCTTTATTTTATCTATTTTTATTTCGGTGTTAGTGTCCCCTCTTTTGATATGGTTACCTTGTGTTATTGCATGATTTTTTTATGCATATTCCTTCGTGCATCATCACAGAGACAAGTGCTTACAATTGCCTTGCCCTGCCCCCTCTCGGAGTGACCGGTCACCTCCTGTGGTCTCACTAGCTCGTACAAAACATTTCACAGAGGGTGGAGGCAACGGGAGGTCGCCATCACCAAGCATTTGGCCTGAGTGACGGCGATGAATGAAGATTATGGGCATAACAGGTTGAAGGACGGGGAGCACAAGGAAAAGTGGCTCATATTTCACCTGTGTTTAGATTGCCATGGCAGGAGGGGAGAGGCCAGTCTGACATGGCTGCGATTTTCAACTATAAGATTTGGGGGAATTCGTAAAAGTCGCCTCGACCGTAGGATGCAATATCACCATTTGAATACACATACTGGTGACACAAACTGCAGAAGTGTAAAGCTCTCAGAGCATCATGGAGGTAATCAAGCAGACAGGACTTGCTCTGGATGTGGTTGTTGGGCTGACCTTCTCACTGCGGGACGGCGCTGAGACTGTAATGATAAGATTCTGGAGACCGACTTGTGAGCCAGCTGTGAGTGGATGTTAACCCCTAAGCAATTCTATGGGAAAGGCAGTTCATTGTATTTCATTGTTGGTTTTTAATTGTTTTAATAAATATTATAGCTGTGGAAGAAAATCGATGCCTGGCTGTATTTTAAGCTATTCTCTCAAGAGGTTCTTGAGAGAATAAAAAATAAATAAACTCGGAGAAAAACGCCGATTTTCTAAAGGTGACATGTGAGGCTCTGGACTTCTTGTGTGGCAATGGACTTCTGACCTGTTTCTCATGAATGTGCAACAACACCGGGCCGTCTTTTCAGTTGAAGTAGCAAAAAGTAGAGAGCAGATTTGAAGTTGACAGATCAGTCGTGAGATGTTTGAATACCTGCACAAGGCAAGTTAATTCAACTGCGTCTGCATATTGAAAGAGGAGCTGTGGTATTCACTAAATACAGGAGATAGAAGTTATTTTTCTTGATAATGGTAGCATATTACCATTAACTTCACATCTGCATACATGTGGCATAAAAGTAAAGTCAAATGATTGTCTTTATTTGTGATAGTGCCAGAAATAGAAAAATCCCAGCTGTACCGACAGTACACAGCACATCTCCTCCCTCCTGTTGCCATAATGACTGCATTTTTCCAAGAAGACAAAAGAAATTACAGAGCACGATCCATTTAACACGTTGCCATGGTCTTCAAATAGAAGCTAGAGTCAGCAACCCATGCTTGCACTCTGCCAGATGAATGTACAGTGAATTACATATATATACATACATATACACATATATATACATACATATACACATATACATACATATACACACATATATATATACATATACATATATATATATATATATATACACATATATATATACATATATACACATATATACATATATACACACATATATATATATATATATATATATATATATATATATATATATATATATATATATATATACATACATACATACATACATATATATATATATAT